>JACCIZ010000027.1:0-67829 GCA_025506415.1 Flaveria robusta
TAATTTATTTACTAGAAACGCATAAACAATCATTTTGAATTACAAATAAAACAATTGTAAATTATTTCTGTTGAAAACCAGTTAATCATCGAAAATCTTAATCATCCTCCAAAAAAAATCGTAATGCGTTTCGAAACATTCACAATTGAGCTATTTAAACGAGGGTAAATCATCTACTAGAACCCTTTAAACTCTCATAATCTCAATTTTACAAAACACACATATGCGTCACAATTGATCTCCATCTTCACCGATGCATCTATCAAAACGACCACTCTGGTTATACAAACGACCACTTGAAGGTTAAATTGATCAATGAAATTTTAACCTCCATTTTCTTAAAAGCTTTCTTAAAAGCTTCATGCAAGACTAATTGGATTAATATATTCAGCTTCATCCTGAATCGATATCATTCTCTGTCGCGGTTGTTCTTGTTCTTGTTTTCTATCAAATCATACTAAACATGGTAATTAATACCTTTATGAATCATTATCATTTATGGAATCGAAGCCCTAACCTTAAATCGATTAACGGATGTATTTTTCGTGTTCAATTTATTGATTTAGAAATTAGAGTTCATTTGATTTTGGTTGTTTTATAAAACCGTGTGTAGGGTTTATCTAAAGGCTGAAGCTACCCAAAGATCTCTCAGCATGCATAGAAGTACAAGCAAGTTACTTCGAAAGATTTGACTATGCATAACGATGAAATCAACCAAGTGTCAAATCTTTCGAACCCAAAAACAAAAATCTTCCGAAGCCAAAAGTGAAATCTTTCGAAGCCTAAAGACAAAGTCTTCCGAAGTCTGAAGACAGATTTTTTTCAAAGACAGAGAAGTTACAATCATTATCTGACATACTTCAACAAAAGCAGATCTACTTTCCGCTGCCACTCTAAAGACTCACCAACTTATATGAGTTGGTGATTACCTTTTTGCTTTTGTCAACTAGCTAAGTATGGTGTCTTTGTCAATAACTTTCTACTCTTGTCTAGATTAGTGTCCAACTGGCCTTCAAAGTATGTAAGCTATGACATGTCATAGTTACATGTCAAAAGACAATCTTATTTTGACTTTACATTGATCTTGTCTAGATTAGTGTCCAACTGGCCTTCAAAGTATGATCGGTTGTAGGATGTAGAATAAAGTATCTCATGTAATCAGTCTAAGGACTAAGCTTTGTAATACTTGTAAAACTCTTGAGAGCAATCTACATCATCTTTGAAAACCAATCTCTGTCTTCTTATGTGTTGTGTTCCTGAGTGTTCTTACTAGTTATACTTTGTTTTTTTTTCTTTGTTTCCTATTTGATCCGGTAAGTGTGATAATTACTCAACTATGAAACTGTTGTGACCCCCTTAACGGGTCCTGTACCGTGTTCTTAGAATTTGTTATCCGGATTCTAACTTACAAACGGGGCTTTGGCCCACAGGTAACTCACTACACCCTTAAACAAGAGACTAGGGTTCACACCGGGGCATCCATGTAATTCTTTTTTAATAAAAGTTTATTTGATTTCAATTAAAAAAGGTATTAATTTGTTAAATTAAAATAAAATAATTTTATAAATGAAATTGATTCAAAAATAATTATTTAATTTTTCAAAATTATAAACCTTTATAAGTGTTATAAAATTTATTTATAAGTTTTAAAATTGATAAAAATTACTTTAAATAAAATCTAAATTATTTTAAATCATTTTAATTAATATTTTATAAATATTTTAAATTATTAATTTTTCAATTAGTATTTTACTAAATTATTAAAATTATTTATTAAATTAATTATTTTATTTTTCACACTTTAATATTGAAATTCTATTATTATAAATTAAATATTTAATTATATTAATAATTTTAATTCATTATTTATTCATTGTTATTTTCAAATTCAGTTACTTAATCAAGTTTATTCTATTTTATTTAACCACGTTATATAAGTTAATTGCATTATTTCATTAATTATTTGTTAAACCCAAATACCAAATAAACCCTAACCAATACTTAGACTTTAAATCATGATACTATGTTAAGTTAGGACACTATTTCTTAAGTTGACCCATGAGGATTTGATGATTTTTATGTGTTTTACATTTTGGGAAATCATTTGTTAATATTTAAATATTTGTTATTCATTATTATTGTATTTCAAAATTCAATTCAAATCATACTGTATTATTACTTGCAATTATATGTTCATAATTCGATAAACTAGATGTTAACACAATCATTAATTTATATAACCACGATAACAATGATAGATCTATTAGTTTAACAAACCCATCTCATCTAATTATTTGAGTGGTGATTGAAACTAGATTCATGTTTATTCATAAGCTTCGTCTACAGAACGAGTCAATTCAGTTATTAGATCTGATTGTGTTTGATTTGTCTTTTATGATACAATATTGCGTTATAAGTCTTGACATTGTCATGTGAATTGAATTGTTTCATTCATAATAATCAATATATATGCATATATATGCAAAACATGTGTTTACTCACTAGCTGATTATTTAGCTGACTTGTTACTTTTTCACATCATTTCATGAAATACAGCTCACCGGACTTCTATTTTCACATTTAGGGCTTGGACTAAGTCAAAATAAAAGACATTTTATTAGATTTACTTCTGTTTTTGTTTGATTGTAATTCATTTGCTTGATTACTATTATTCAATGAAAATAACATTTAACATTATTTCAACTTATTTATTATCATGTGCTATGAACAATGGATTCACCTTCGTCCACCCCAATTATTTGATCAGCAGTTAGGGTGTGACGCTTTAGTAGGTCATGCTATGTGTTGGTGGGTTGATATGACTACACAAACCAAGTCATAAGAACTTAATGTAGTTATATTGATCGTTGTATGTTGATACTTTACAATGTCGTACATTCATGAGCCATACCATGTGTTGATTGATTGTGTTGGATATACAAACAAGCTACATATTATATTTTTAGATAGTACAAACAAATTACATTATATTTTATAGATATTACACATGACCTAGTCTTTATATGTTTGCCCAACCACATGCCTAGTGCACGAATGGGAAACATACTCCTAACATGGGATTGCCATTACCCTTTACATTTTTTGATTATGCTAATGTCAGAATACGTCAACATGACAAAGTCTTTAACTTTCAAGATCAACATTTTCAACAAACCTGCTAACGACAGTCTGGCATATTGACTCTTACCATCCTGTATCTAAAGTACAAGGAGATACCATTTTTAGACTTGAATTGAAATACTCAAGGTTTAACCCACGATCTTTGTGATTAGTTAAAGAAAACATTATAGAATGTTTTACATATAAAATATATGTCTCATAGGGCCCACACTCAAAAAACCACTAAAAAACTTGGCCTTAAATCCAATCCTAAGTCTTATCCTCAAAATCAACGTTGATGTACTATTAGATTTTTTTTCCAACAATCAGTCTCCTCCAAAAATGACAAAATTGTACCATTCCCTCTAAGCATTATCGTTAATAAGTTGTTTGTATTCATTGTGTTGACAATGAGAAGCTTCTCCGTCAGTAGTATGTTTTTATTTAATGATTTTACTAACCGTATTAATTTATTTACATTTTCAAACTTTTTAGGAAAGTAATCAATCCAACGAAGTTTCGTTGGTGATTTGCCACAGACGCGATCAGTTGACAAACATGCATAAGTAGATGTTGTAAACATAGACACCAGTAAAAAAACTAGTCGGTAGAAGACATGGAACAAGCTCATGAAGAAATCAAGTAGAGAATAGAGATTTGCATAATCAAACAAAATATAATTACAACAAATAAGAGTAAGCGTTTTAAAACACTACCCGCGTAGCAATTTCTAGTGGTAACCTATGTCAAATTGAGCCAAATGAAATATGTTCCCTACAAAACCTCTAAATATCAATGATGGTGCATTAACCAATTAACTTCTAAATACTAAGTCCATCTCCAAGACATTATGAAAAAAACTACCTGCGAGTGTTATACACAGAGAAAGATAAAAGATTTATAAAATTTTCATACCTAAAACAAAGACAACTTTTGATAGTTTGTATTCAAATTTCTTTATCTTCAATGTTGATTTTGACTTTACTATTTTCTCGGACTTTACTTATTTTTTATAATTTATTTTATTGTAAATGTTTAAATTATGAATATAATTAGTTCGCACATTATCTTATTTGTTTACTCTGATTTTTTTTATTCTTGCCACTTTTAGAGCTTTGTGATTTAGCCTTATATGACAAAATTTAGAACAATCTTTGTAATCATGCTAACTTCTCTCAAATTAGGGTATGCATTTACTTTGTGTTTTTGTGCTTTTGTTTTATGTCATATATAATATAAATATAATATAATACCTGAAAACATAATTAAATATCTATATAAACACAGTAAAATATTTTTTTAACTAATTTTGCCAAATGGAAGAAAGTGAGTCACGCCTTCTTGTTTTCAAGCCCCTCTTAGACGGCACACCTCACTTTCAAAGATAAAGACGTTGGTTCTAGTCTACTAATATTGGAGTGTCCTTTGGGTTAAGCTTATATTTATAAAATAAGTTATATTGTTTCTTAAATGTTTTTTTTTTAAATAATAACGACTGTGTTTGATAAAGTTTTTAGAATATATCTTACTAAAAAGAGTATTTCGGGTAGTAAAGCATTTATAAGACTTATGTAATAAAGTGCAAATTGGATTTTGATAATATAAATTATGGCTCGTTGAGCAATAATAACTGATATCGCCTCTAACACTTCTAACTTGTATGTTCATTGTCAAGAGCAATCGCACTCGTATTATCATTATTAATTTACATTTGATTTACATTTATATATAAATGTGTGTCTTTCCAATTCGCTTATATTAATCATCATTATAATTGAAATAGCGTGAGAGTCACATAAATCTATGTTGATTATGCAATTAGATTTTCGTTTCTAAGGAAAGTGAATGTTAGAAGTATTGTTGATTAAATTGTTAGTATTGACTATTATTAGTATGTTAAAAGTCTTGATTTATCAAATCCAATTGCGTTTTGAAAACGATAACTTATTAATTTTCAATACTTTGCAGTCATTGTACTAAATAAAATTCAAACAAACAATTTTTGTGGTTAGAAATATAAGTTTTCTTAAGGGATATTTTAGGTAGGATCATTGTTCTTGTACAAATATCAAGAATAATGGTTATAAAGTTGTCATATAAATACAAAAAAAAAAATGCTTAAGTGTTTACTACTTGTTTGCCAATGTTTCACACCTTGTATTTATTTTATTATTATTTTTTTTTTTGCCTTAGTCGAACTCATATTAATCAAGATGTTGGGGCAAACATTACTGAGGATGATGAGTTCGTAAGTAAGAATATAATGCCTGCACATGTTGGATTCATAATAATAATCACACTCAAAAACCATCAGCGTTTTAAGCTTTTCAATTATAGATAAAAAAAAAAAACTTCATAGTTGGTACGCTTGGGTATATCACACTACGATTAGATGTATGACTTTCTGTAAAGAAAAATGGTTAGAATTATTTATTAGAAATGGTGGTTATGATGTGTTACAAACAATGAGATAACTTTATTTATTAAAATATGTAGGTTAGAAATTTAAAAAGTTGACACATTTCCTCCTATAAGTACCCATCTCCAAAAACACAATTCAACCTAATTAACAATGCTTGCCTTTGATGAGGTGCATTTTAACCATAACATGTCATCTCAACTAAACTACTATTCCTTCAAAAAACCATCAGATTTCACATTTTGTGACATCCCAAAAAGGAAATATCATCGAAACCATGATGAAAATGAAGACCCTTTAGAGTTTTCACCACCCCTTTGGTCCAAAACATTCATTCTAGTGCCACAAGTTCACAATCATCTCCCAATAAAACAATGGTTGAAGTAAGGAAAGAGCTAATGGAAATGATGAACGACTTGCCTGAATCATGCTTTGAGTTGTCGCTAAAAGATATGGTCGCAAAGAGCCCGATGATTCAGGGTTGGTGATGGAAGATCATAAGGTTGATATGAAGCCCGAGTTTAAGGGAAATAAGAAGAGCCCGAAGAGAGGCCCGATTTCAAGGAGTGTGAGTCTTGACACCGGAGTTTTTCTTCTCAAGATGTTTGTCCCAAGTTCTTTCGGCTCAAAGAAACATCAGGTTGCTCGAAGTAGTTCAACCGATGGTTTAAAGAGATGTCATGTTGATGTAAAACAGCGTAAGAGTAGGCGTTTTGTCGAAGACAGAAGTAGCATCAGTAGCAGATCATACAACGATAGTAGACGTTGTACTATTGCCAATAAAAACAGGTTTCATTTTATCACTACTAGAAAACTGACTTTCACCGACTGCTCAAGTATTTATGGTGAAATCCATAAAAAAGTAAAATAAATATGTTAATTACAAATATCCGTCACTGTTACCCACAAAATACCGATGGTTTCCATCGGTAGGAACTCAGTTGCTACCTAAGGTTAACTTGGGTAAATGTTGTTCTTAGACACTTGATTATGGGCTTGTTGTGCAGGTATGCAGAAGTGACTTTGAAGACTGGATGTTGGTTCAGATTAAAAAACCAAAAATGGTGCCTTTTCTGATTAAAAAGGGATAACAACAAACCTTATGATTCATGTTTTGTTAGAATATTTTCTTGAACTTTAGAAAGGTAAAGTTTAATAGATAATGTTGGACCTAAACTTTGTTACATTTAGTGGAAAATTAAACTGACTTTTTGTTGGGTCGAGAGTTCTGATATGTCCAGCTGCAAGATTTGAAATTTTTTAGGGGCTTTTTGTGTTATATTGTGAGTCTTAGTTTGCTAGTTTAATTAATTAGTATTTATCAATAGTTTTAATGTTTAGAATTATCGAGTCAAGGAGTTTAAGTTAGTTTATGATTGGTTTTGTGGGTTTATTTAAGGGGTCACATTTTGTAATCAAGGTGTAGATCATTTGGTTTGTATTTAATAAAAGTGTCGATCATTGTTGATCGAAACAAACTTTGCTTCATCTTTTGTTTTGTTTTGTTTTACTTTATTTTTGTTTTGTTTTTTTCGTTTAAGGTTCGATTGTGGCTTTCTGGGCATCAATTGGTATCAGAGCGTCATGTTTGTCTCGTGGATTGTAGATTGAGTATGCAAGCAATAATAAGTGATTGAGCAGGTTTGTTTTTGGGTGAGAAGCAAATCGAGCATGACAGGTTTGGCTGAAAGCTGCAAGGAAGCAAGTCAGGTTCAATCTTGTTGAGTCCATGAAAATTACCAAGATTAAGAAATTTAACAGGTTAGAGTAATAGAGAGATAGCAAGTTTGTGGTAAGAAGATCAGCAAGAATAAAGCAACATAAGAATAAGGAAAGAATGACAAGAAAGTGAATAGAAAGAATAAAGCAAGGAAAACACATCAAGAAAGAATGAATACATATACATAAAGAACAAACCAAGTTATCAACAAGTTGCAAGATCAAAGCAAACTCTAACGGAAAAGTGAGTAAAAAAGACAACTTTTAGCCGGAATGACACCGCAACAGTGGAACTGCCAAGAGAGCAAAGTAACATTTCATTGCAATGTCCCAAATTAACATCCACAAATTATACAAGTTAATTAGTTACGGTAGAATCAATTTTTTAATCATATACGTTATCGAAGACAATTGAATAGGTAATAGGGCAATTGAAAACAGAAAGAACAAGATAGCTAAGGCTTTTATTTTTCAAACATTGCTCGAAGATATTCAATTTAGGTTTCAAATCACAAGGATGAACAGGATGTTTGTGTCTCAATCAGGGGTTGGCATCTAAGAGTATAGAGTACAGAAGGCTTGCTGACGAACTCTAAGAAGTAAGATGGAAATGCTGGAAATGAAATAAACTGAAAATGGATGATTTTTCAAGTAACTTAATACACATAGAAACCAAGTTTAGTATCCTTAGTTTAAGCCTTGAGGATGAAGTTATTGACAGAAAGTTTCTCAACTCCGTTCCATAGAAGATTCTACCAATTATGGCCTCTATAGAGGAATTCTGAGAGCTTGAAAACAAATCCTTTGAGGAAGCAGTGGGAAGAATAGAAGCTTATGAAGAACGCTTAAAAAGTCATGATGAATAAAAGGAAGATGATTAAGGTAAACTTCTACTAGCAAGTTCTAGTAATCAAATGGTTGATGATACTGAAAGTTGGCACTATGAAAAAGGACGAGGTGATGAAATCAAAGTTATGGTAGGGGCCAAGGAAGAGGGTTTGATAGAAGAGAAAAAGAACATGGAAGGGATCAGGAAACTGAGATAGAAGTAACTTCAGGTGCTATATGTGATGAACTTGATCACTTACATGCAAATGTACCGAGTTGAAAGATAAGAAGAATAAAAATAAGGAAATAGTTTATCTTGGTAAACGTAATAAAGGGATGCTTTTGATATGAAGGTGATTGTGAATTAACTAAGATTAAGGGTGATTTTTGGTTTTAATTTTTATAATTCCTGGTGAAATTAATCTTTTATTTTTTTATTAGGTCAAGAATTCTAATACGTTCCATTAAAAAGATTAAATAGATTTGTTCCATTAAAAAGATTAAATAGATTTGGTTCTAATTGATGTTCATGGTAAAACTTAAAATTTTTAAGTGTTAGAGGGCTATGAGTAGATTTCCTTTGAAATCCAATACAATTAAGGAAGATTTAATTAATTGATTACATTTTGTGAATAATTCAAACATCAATCCTATTCATATGGGACAAAATTACAGAACACGTCCTTTAATTTTATAGAAAATTACACGCATCATCTTTTATCGTCAAAAAATACTCTAACCATCTTTTATTTTTACTTTTTATAACGAATTTCCTCTTTTATACTACCGGGCGTTAAATTTCTCTGTTAAGTCAATGAAAATTTTAGTCTTTTCTACCCCTTAAGGGGCCATTATTGAAATTCTAAACCTAAGTTAAAAGACGTTTTTTTGTAATTAGCATTTTATTTTAAATTTGTTATACATATAACTTTTTAATATAAGTTATTTTATTTAGATATAGATATCAAATACAAATTAACAAATTTTTATCATAACTTTTAATAATATAAATTATAATTATATAATAAAAAATAATTAAAAAATTATATAACAACAAATAATTATAATGATGTGAGAGAGAAAGAGAGAGAAAAAGAGTAGATGGCGTGGTGGTGGTGGGGTGTTGTAGGTGTGATGGTGGTGCAACGGATCTATTGGTGGCATCTTGTGTAGCATCATGGATGAACAAGATGACCAGTGGTCGATGATGATGAATAATGGTGGGGCTGTCAGGTTTTAGGTGGTGGTGGTGAGTGATGTCGGTGGAATAAGACGTGAGAGAGAGAGAGAGAGAGATTGGTTGGGGGTGGGGACAGGGAGGTGGTACTTCGGTGGTGGAGGTGGCAGCCAGAAAGGGTGGTGGAGGTGATGGCCGGAGAGAGTGATGGAGATGGCGGCCGGAGAGGCTGGTGGAGGTGGCAATCTGATTGGGGTTGGGGACTCGTGGGTGATTGGGTTTTTTTGATAAAAGAGAAGAATAGAGAGTACAAATTAGGCGGTGGGGGTTTTATCTTTTTTTAATTATTATTTGTATTTAAATCATAGGAGCAAACTTGTTATTTCCTTTTTAACTTAATAGAATATTTTTACGATGTTAGTGATGTATACTGAAGTTGAAACAAATCTTAAAACTATTAGACTGCCAGTCTAATAAATAAGAGTAAATTACATAGATGATTCCAGTGGTTATGTTGAAATTTTAGATTTGATGCTTAAAGTTTAAAATATTTGAATATAGTCCCTAACATTTTTTTTATCTTTCATATATGATCCTTAGGTCTGTTAGTTAACAGTTACTAATGTTAACTGTCGTAAAAATTAGCATTTTACTCGCATTAGTCATATATTTAATTTACCTTTTAAACTATAGCATTATTTTTATTAAAGAAAATTTTATATTTTTGTTTTTCAAGATTTTTTATTTTTTATATTATTTTTATAATTTTTTTATTAATAAGATTATTATTTAATAAAATACGTTTTAAACACACAAATAAAAAATTTTTAAAACATGTTTTCTAAATGTTCGGTTTTTAAACCGTTCGTTTTCTATACGTCATTCTAAAACTAACTAATTATTTAAACATTTTTTAACTGGTTGGTTTTCTAAAGTTTTTTTTAGAACCATTCATTTTCTAAAATATCTTTTTTTTAACTAATTCTTAGTTTTTTAAAAACAATTCAGTTTTAAACGTTTTATGAAGAAATTTTTTTATAAAGGTTTAAAAAACCCCGCATATTGGTTTAAAAAATTTATAAACCAAACATTTAAAAGAATACATTTTTTAAAATATTTTTTATTTGTGTATTAAATAATAAATATATTTATAATAAAATAAAATGTAAATTACACTGATGATCCATACAAGTAAAATGGTTTTTTTGACAAATATAACATCATTAACTGAACTAACAGAGTAGTGACCATTGATGAAAGATAACTATAACATTAGGGATTATATTCGCAATTTTAAAACATTAAGGATCAAATCCAAAATTTTAACCAAACCACAGAGACCATCTGTGTAATTTACTCAATAAATAAATTATTGGATTGAAATCGTAATTTTTGTCAAACCACAATAACTAAAATAATAATTCACTCTAGATGCTATTTATTCCATCACCATCATTGATTTTTCTATTGAAAGCTGCTTTCAAATGTAGAATTAGTATACATTAAGCACATAGATCCTTTCAAAGTCAAAATGCATGGGAGGTTTGTGGTCATCAATTAACTTCAATTTTTTTTTAACGGTAAATGTGCAACCCTGATTCGAAAGATGGATGTTATCTTAATCGCGCCCACCTATCCGTTTTCTAGCCGGGACCGCACCCCCACCCATCAGGAGGAAACCTATTGCTAAGAAAACCACCTTGCTCAATTATAAGTATTTTGTTGAGAGTGAGACTTGAACCCATGACATTCCCTTATTTACATGTCATGAATACATCACCTTAACAAGTTGGGCTAATAATCATTGATACTTCAATTTTCCAATCCTTCATGGACGTTACTCCCTTTAAATACATTATTTTTCCTTAGAGTGCGACCCATAAAGACTTAAGATGATAGGTCAACGCAACAAGCTTCATATAATTTAATATAATTGAATTCAATTTAGTATGCCTCTCATGCAACACCAGATCGATTCACGATGAAAAAAAATAATACTCATGGTTTGATTTGATCACGCTAGCTTGCTTGCTATAAGCAATGCGGTTTAGTCAGACATTGGTTGCCTAAGATTAATCAAAGAGTCCCTTGAAGACCTCGAGCATCTCTTATCTTCGTGGGATTTTAGCATCATTCTAGCTCTAAACGAAATCCTTCTTTGACGAATATGTTCCACCAAACAGAATTGGGAATTGATGCAAATTGTTTCTTGACTTTTAATACGAGAAGATGACCTGATACCAAGGTCAAGTTACCATATATGTGCGTAATTCTTCCCTGCGCACACATTTAGTTGTTACGATTACTATCATTTCGTGTCTTAATCTATATGATCGATTTGATTTTGAAATTCGAGTTTTCTTATAAGTTTATATTTGAGTAATTATGTAACTTCTTTTCGGTGTGAGTAATATATATAAGATTAATACTATGCTTTTGTACGAGTATAGAGGTGATCAAAAAAACCGGTTCGAGAATCGGTTTGGCCGGTTTGCAATTTCGGGGGGTGAAACCGGTTTGTAACCCGAACCGGTTTGGGTCCAAACCGGTTTTGACTAAAGTTGACCAAACCGGTTTTTGGCAAAAAAACGGGTTTGTACACCACTATACGAGTATATGTTCTGTAGGTTGATGATTTTGGTTAAACCTATGTTTGTATATGGGATTATGTGTAAAATTTGGGTTTTATTGATTGCTAAAGTTAATATTTAGTAAGGTGAAATAATATAATTTTGTATGAGCGTATGTTGTCATTAGTAATAACAACATAACTTGTTATCAATTAATCAGATACTTCATCATTCTCATGTGTATTATATAATAAGTAAATTTTTTAAATTTTTTTTCAAAAGAGTTAATTTCAATTTTATCCCTAAGGTTTGATAAAAATAATTATTTGTCTTCGAAAGTTTAAAAATATTAATTTCACTTCAAAACTTTTATCATTTGTTTGCAATTAATTCCAAAAGTTTTACTTTTTGGATTTATTTAAGTTGAAATAACTTATAACACTTTTGAACTGAATTAAAACAACTTATGAAACATTTGTAGGTAAATTGATGTTTTTAATATTTTGAAGAAAAATGGTTATTTTCATCAAATCTAAGAGAGAAAAAAACAAATTTAACTCTTCATAAAATTTCCATATTATTTAATATATTATTTATTCAACACATATAACACACGTGCTACTAAAATGTTATAGACCAAACAAAAAAACTCAACCCAAATGACTAGTCTGATAGGTGGGGGAACTCATTTGGCCTATAAACCGCACACTAATTACCCATACAACCAATGTGGGACAAGTCTCATACTTTACAATGATTTCAGTCCATAACATAAAACTAATTAAGTATATTAGATTAAAAGGTTTAGTATTCAAATTCCGTTTAGACATCTAAACCCACGTCTTATCCAATTAAAAGAGATCTTTTATGTTTGATCAATAGTTTGTAGTAAATGCAAATTTGCTATCTACATGCACAAGCCGCCTATAATATAATCAATCATTAGTTCATTACCACTATTAGGATTTTCAATATTCTAAACTTTGAACGTAGAATTAGCATTTAGCACATTGAGCCTTTATGTCAAAACTGGGTTATTTGGGACCATCAGCTTTAATTTTCTAACCCTTCATGGACGTTATTGTTTTTGGGTGAGTCCCACAAAAGACTTGAGATGCTAGGTCAACGCAATACGATTCACATAATTTAGAGTTAATTACACGATTGGTACTATGGTTTGCCCATATTTCAATATTGGTCTCAATTTTTGAAAAATTACATGTTTGATCATTACTGTTTGCCAACTCATAACACGATTGGTCCCTTACAATAACTTCTGTTAAGTTTTTCAGTTAAGTGGATGTAAAAAGACCAAATACCCCTTATATATACACATGAACTGCAGCATCGTCTTCGCCCCCCGCCTGCGCACCACCGTCGCCGCCCCCCGCCGCCCTCCTGCACATCCATGTCGCCTCCCCACCGCCTGCGCACCACCGTCGCCCGCCCACCGCCTGCGCACCACCGTCGCTAGCGCCCACCGCCTGCGCACCCCGATCGCTGCCCCACCGCCTATGTGTAATTAACTGAAAAACTTAACAGAAGTTAGTGCTAGGGACCAATCATGTTACGAGTTGACGAACATTAAGGACCAAACCTGTAATTTCTCAAAAGTTGGGACCAATATTGCAATATGGGCAAACCATATGGACCAATCGTGTAATTAACTGCATAATTTAATATAAATATGTTTCAACTCACTAGCTATGTCATGATACAACAATTGATTCATAATGAAAATAAATAATATTGGTGTTTGATGTTAATCATGCTAGCTAGCTTTGCTACAAGCAATGCGGTTCAGTCAGACATTGATTGCCTAAGATCAATCAAAGAGTCCCTCAAAGACCCCGAGAATCTCTTATCTTCGTGGGATTTTAGCAACAATACTGAAGGCTCCGTGTGTCGCTTTGCTGGAGTCGAATGTTGGCACCCTGATGAGAGCAAGGTTTTGAATATTCGATTATGGGACATGGGACTTGAAGGACCATTTCCACTAGGCATAAAAAAGTGTACCAGCTTAGCTGATTAGATCTTTCTTCCAACAACCTCATAGGACACATTCCTTCTAATGTTACAGATGTCATACCATTCATCACAATTCTGGATCTCTCAAACAACAATCTATCGGGTCCAATTCCACCTAGCTTTGGCGATTTAAGTTTCCTTAATGTTTTGAGGCTTGATAATAACCGACTTACAGGCCAAATTCCTCATGAATTGTCTAAACTCGATCGCATCAAGATATTTAGTGTTGCTAACAATAGATTGTCCGGACAAGTACCCAAATTCCGCTACGATGTAAGCTCTGCAGAAAGCTATGCACACAACCTTGGGCTTTGCGGAGGTCCCTTAAGTCCTTGCAAGAGTGACGACCATGATGAACATTTTTTCTCAGGGTTTGTTGTTGGATTACCTATTTTTACTACCTTAACTATGCTGCTTAGTTTCTGTTTGCCTAGACTGTCTATGACAAACATGAGATGTTTTCTTCTTGTGATCAAGAATCTAAAGGGAAGCAAGCATCACCTGATCATTCCACGAATCTCCCAAATCGCACTCAAGAATGAGAACAACACTGAAGAAAGCAAGGTTTAATCTTCTGCCTCTATGCACATATGCATGCATACATATGTATAAAAACACTTATATACATTTTCACACTCATACAAAACACCAAGAAAGTACAAAGATATATACTTATATTTAACTAGCAATTTGTTTAACTTAACACAGATAACTGCTATGGAAAAATATGTCCGCCGATTGAATTTGGTGGAACTGAAGTTGGCAACTAATGATTTTGACACTAGAAATGTAATTGGTTATGGAAGCATGGGACTCATGTACAAGGGTATACTTTTGAACGGTCTGATGCTTGCGGTTAAGAGGCTCCATAAGTTTGAGAGATTTGAAAAAGAGTTTTTGCTAGAAATAGAAATTTTAGGAAGATTACGACACCTAAATTTGGTCCCGCTGTTAGGATTTTGCTTTGAAATGGAGAAGAAATTTCTTGTATACAAATACATGTCTAATGGAACCCTCTATCAATGGCTACACTCTAGGCCACAAGTGGCGGAAAGTAAGAAGATGGGGTGGAGTTTAAGGTTGAGGATCGCCGTAGGGATAGCACGAGGACTTGCATGGCTGCATCATAACAATGTCCTTCGAGTAGCCCATCTCAAAATCAACTCTCATTGTATCTTACTAGATGATAAGTTTGAGCCCAAGATCTCAAATTTAGGCTACTCAAATATATGATGAATACAAGTGGCACCCCTTCAACAGGTTGCAGTTTTTTGGTTCCACAATCTAGTCCTGGTCCTTGCAAGGAGGATGTTTATAGCTTTGGGATTTTGTTGCTCGAGTTAATTTCTGGTAGAGAAAGGCCATCTGCAGTGGACGACTCCCCAAGAGATTGCGTATGTGTCGAGGAATTTAATATGATTGATGAATGCTTAATGGGACAAGGATTCGATGAGGAAATATATGAAACACTTAGAATAGCAGAAAATTGCATTCAACCATATGACCAAGGAGTAACAAGTATGCTTCAAGTGTATCAATCAATTCGTACCATTGGAATATCAAGAAATGAAATTTCTCTTGATTCATGTATGGATTTAGAAGGTAATGAGTGGGATGAGTAGGATCCATGTATAGATTTACAGTTCCTATATATCCTTGTTTGTAATCTATCTATTATAACAAAAAAGGTTTCAAGACGCCACGTGTCGAAATATTATGTTTTCTCGTATTGATTTTCCCGCATCTCTCCCATAATAAATGATAATAATAAATAGTAATTATATTATTTAAAACATTTCCAAATTAAAAGATATTGTAAAAATTATAAACTAGATTTTTATAGAAAAAATAAACAAACTTTAAAAAATATAAGATACTGAAATTTTCTTAAAAAAAACTTTTCTAAAAATTCTAAATTTTTTAAAACCACTTTTTTATTTTAAGGGTGATTAAAAAATATATTATATTTGAAAAACAAAATGAAAAAAAAAACAATATTATAAAACTAGAGTTTAAGATGATATTATTGTTGTTTTACTTGAAGTACTTATTTATAAGTAACTTAATTATATTTTATCTGAAAATATCGTTTTATAATTTTTATTATAAACTATTTAATATTTTATTAATTAAATCCGTGTATTACACGGGGTATAAACTAGTAAATAAATAATGTATGGATTTAGAGTTATTTTGTCGCTAATTATTGTCAATAATAACTTTCCATACAAATTAGAAGTCATAGAAAATGATATTCACCTGGGAGTTAAACCGCACACAAATAAACTGTGTACCTATCGTATAGGCATATAACCTTGTATTTTGAGGAGTTCCCTTGAGTCCTTGCGAGATTGAGAACCATGATGATCTCTTTTTCTCACCTACCGTTTCTAATATCTTAACTACATTGCTTATATTAAATTGTTTACCTAGACTGTATGATCAGAAAGATGAGATCTTTTCTACTCATGGTCAAGAATCTATTTGATTTTGTGCTTACAGTTTGTTGTGTGGAAATGAATCGCAAATTAATGCATTAGATTTGTGTGTAGATGTTCATGTTGAGATCTTTGGTTCATTGTCGTCACTTCTATTGACGATCTTTGGTTCATTGATGTCACTTCTTTTAAGGATCTTTGATTCATTGTTGTCACTTCTATTGAAGATCTTTGGTTCATTGTTGTTACTTCTATAAAACATCTTCGATTCATTGTTGTTACTTTTATTGAAGACTTTTGGTCTATTATTGTTCCTTTTATTGAAGACCTTTGGTTCATTGATGTTACCAGATAAGAAAAAGGAACTTGGTTAGCAAAATCATATTTAACTTTCAATTGCTTCATCTCTCTACCTAAATAAAGTAAATAATAGTGATATTTGATCAAGTATCTAAAGTGTATTTATAATAATGTGCTTCGTTTATCATATATGTAGATGAAAATGCCACCACTCAATGCAATGGTCATACCAATTTTAATATTTTATAGAGTTAATTACATGAATGGTACATGTGGCTTATCGAAAATAGCAGGTTTGGGTACTAAGGGTTTTTTGTAACAGGTTAAGGTATTGTGTTTTCAGTTTTGCAACAAGAATGAGTATTAAGACTAACAGAGGTTGGTTTTTGTGTTAAATTAAAATAAAATGATTAAAATATCCCTGTAGGGACTATTTTTATAGTTCTATATGTCTTTTTTGTTCAGGGACCATTTGGGTAATTACCTATAAGTTAAAAAAAATCCAACCCCCACCCACATCTCTTTTAAAAATCAGACCACAACCACCTTGAATCCATCACCGCCATTACCCACCATCGCTGCCGCCCACCACCACCTTGGTCAATGCCCATTTTAGACCCCAAATCACCACCAAATCATCATCGAAAACCCTAAACTCGTCACCAAAAACCACCTAAAAACGAGATGTGAATGATGGAGGGGGTGAAATCAGATGTGGTTTGTCTTGTTGGAGCTTTGATTTGGAGCATTTGGAGCTTCGCTTGATCGGGTTTGTCACATGAGAGATGGTGGAGATGGCTCGAGATGGTGGCGATGGCTGGTGGTGGGTGGTTACTATTAGGGTTTTACAGGGGAAAAAGGAAAGGGGATTTGGTGATGATGGTTGATTTCGATGATGATAACGGTACCGTAAATGAATAGCGGTGGTGTTAGGGTACTCATGGTGTGATGGTCGGTGGTGATGACTGACGACGACAGTGGTCTGAGGGTACCGGTGGTGTGATGGCTGGCGACTGTGGTATGAGGGTACCAGTATTGTGATGGCTCATGTTGATAGCTAGCGATGATGGTATGATGGGCGGTGGTGATGGTTAGGGATGGTGGTGGCGGTGGTGAAAGCATTGATTATTGTGTAGGGCGATATAATTCAATATATATGTGTATATATGTGTGTCTATATATGTGTGTCTATATATATAGAGTTATATATAAATGTATTACTTAAATATAATTACACAACTAGTCCCTCTAATTTACACAAGTAGTTCTATAACGTGAAAAGACTAAAATGCCCTTAAACTTAACAGATAATCTAATGTCAGTTAGTGTTAATACTCAAACTTGTTACAAAATTAAAAGTGAGTACTCAAACTTATTACTTTTTTTGCTTAGTACACAAACATGTTATTTTAAATAAACCAGAAGGACCATTTACGTAATTAACTTTATTTTATAAAATGAATGCCTAACAATTTTTAAATGTACACATAATATATAGCATAGAGATCTGTAAATATTATGTTTTGATATTTAAAAACCTAAGGAAATTGTTTAAAAAAGTTGCTTATCTGTTTGAAATGATTGTATCAAGATATAGTATTACTTGTTATAAAGAAGCTAATTACAAAAAATACAAAACAACATACATTATGATTGCTTTTGTTAGTATGCTAAAATAGAAACATAAGTTATTTGCAATGTAACCAAGTTTTGAAATAAATGTTGAAATAACCAAGTTTTGACCAAAACTTTCACTTCATAACTTGCAGTTTTCTATGTTGGAGAAGGATATATACTTGAACTGACATGTTGTATAACAAACTTTTAGTATCAAATAGCTTCTAGCCTGGTGGTAATAATATGTGGAAACATGTGTTCCTCGCCAATTGATTAGAGTTTTAAGGTTGGTTTATTTTTCTTTGTAGGCTAGTTAACAAGAATTCTTTCATAAAACTGAACATAGATCGTTAGTGTTAGCTCAACCTTGTAGAGGCCTAAAATATAATTAATTGAAATTCAGGACTCCTTTAAACTCATTGTTATAATGTGTGATTATTTAGACAATATTACTTGTTAAGATCTTAATGGTTGTAAAATCATATTTGCCAAGCTTATATTCAAAATTGTTTCATGAAAATCTTTTGTTCTTGAGTTTTTTTTTTTTTTAATTTTCTGGACAACTCTTGAAACTTATTATTATAAATCTAGCAAGAGGCTAGGAAAGATACATTAACCACAGTTTAAATAGAAAGTAGTTACACCTCCAAACTTATATTCAATAAAGAAAGAAAATATATGGAAAATTGAATGAGAATTTCATCGTTGATCGCCCAACATTAATTTATCCACTCCTTCACCCATATCCATCTTCAATTCGCTCCTTTAACAGGAAAATAAAGGTGAGAGAAATTTACCAATAAATAGAAGTGAGAGAAATCTGTCAGTAAATCTACTCCTCTGCTGTTATGTAATTATTAAAATCCTTGGCAAATGATATTCATAGCTATCCCATATTCAAACTAAGATTGCTAATAGAACAAGGAGTTAATCCACCTTGACACTTGTTTCACGCATTTTGTAATCTTCATAACGTTTTTGTGTCTACATCCATTTGAATAAGAGTTCTAAAAAAAGTAACCAGAATGGAATAATAAACCCCCTTCCCCCCCCCCCCCCCCAAAATCCCAAAAAAAAAAAAAAAAAAAAAAAAAAAAAACCACACCACACGAAAAAAAGGATCCACCACCGCACCCATTACACTTGTTTTCTCCTAATTTAAACTCACACCAAAATGCATGCCGCCCCCCCCCCCCAATGTGGTCCATGAATCCTACACGAAAACACACTCACTCCAAACTAGATTAACCCCATGTTCCCCCTCCCAGTTATATTCTTCAATAGAGTTTTTGATGTGCACTCATCTTGAACTAAAGGAAGCAATGATATTTTTCCTTCAACTTGGTAATAAGATGCACAATATCTCCCCATAAAAAAATTTAAAAAATTCACGCGTCACAAATTGATTAACACGAAATGAAGGAATCGAAATCATGCCACTATTAGATGGAACTCTTTACAAGTGATCGAATAACTTGTAAGGGGGCACGGAACAAAGAAGATAATATGAAGGGATAGTACTATTGGATGATAGGGTTATTAGAATAGCCAATGGGCTTATTAGGTAATTAGGGTTTGCATTTTATTTTTTATATATTGTATTGCAATATTCAGTAATAATTCATTCAGTTTTTTACCATCTTACATTATATCAAATTCTTAGGGTTCTGGATACCTTCTTCTTCTCCGTTGTGCCACCACAAAAACATACAAACCCTAGTCGTTGCCACCGAGTTCAAACTCTAGACAGGGCGGCCCTGTCTCACCATGTTTTCAATTTTGTTACTTTTTCTATATTCCGGTTTCCCGTTCGAATAAAGCTTTGTTATTGTTGTCATCAATGAGGAGAGATACCTCTTTGCTTGCTTGGCTAATTAATTCACAAGGTTTTTCATAACCTACTTGATTGTTGATGTCCACATGTCGCAACCGATTCCACTTTCGTCAACTACAATCGGCTATGAATTAATATCTTAGCTTGGCCACTTCGATTTTCCTATTACCAGCCTGTTACACATTTATGTTGTAACAACGTCTTTTTTGTTACATATTTTAGTGTAATTGGATTGACTAATGACCAATGTGATCATAATATCCATCAAACAAGTTAGGAGGTGCGGAGTGCATGCTTGTTTGAGTTTATTATGATCTTCGATATTGAAAACCTTCTTAGGAGCGAAGCCTCTAAGCAACAGGGGTCCTGGGGCAGCGCCCCTGGGAGCAGGGTCTAAGGGGCGGCAGCCCCTAGCGGGGTCCAAGGTGCATGCTTGTTTGAGTTTATTATGATCTTCGATATTGAAAACCTTCTTAGAAGCGAAGCCCTTAAGCAACAGGGGTCCTGGGGCAGCGCCCCTGGGAGCGGGGTCCAAGGGGCGGCAGCCCCTGGTGGGATCCAAGGTGCAGAGCCCCTGGCTGGGAAATTTTAAATTCAGCCAAAAATGGGCTTCCTTCTGCAGCCAAAAATGAAGGAAGGGGGCTCCATGCCTGAAAGCTAGCTAAGGGAGGTAAAGGAACAAGGTCTGTCTAGCCTCCGAGTCCGCAATTCGTTTACGAATTGAGTAACGACTTGACCTTACCAAAGAGAGGGATTTAATCCTTAGATTAATGTTGGACTTAATCCCACAACAAACAACTTACTTTTATTAAAGTTGACCTTAAGAACCGACACAAGATTGAAACATCGCAAAAATCCTAGTTAGATTCAACATGTTAAATAAGGAAGCTTCTCCCGTAAAAATGGCATCATCTGCATACAATTGGTGAGAGATCGAAGGGCCTTCATTTGGAAGGGTTATACCTCTCAATGCATCCATTGTTATGGCCTTAGAAAATATGACATGAAGTGACTCCAATCATAATAATAAAAAGAAAAGGAAAAGGTGGACCCCTCTACGGAGACCCTTGCTAATATTAAATTTAGTCAAAGGGGATCCATTTATTAAAATGAAGTTCTTCCAAACGATAAGCACCCACTTTCTCCACAACAATGGAAATCACATGTGGCCTAGCGTATCATCTAGGTGAGACCAATTAATTGAATCGAACGCCTTCGCAAAGTCAATTTTAAAGAATCATGCCTCGCCTTTTGTGTTTTAAACCATGTAGGGATTTTATTTTTGATCATTGGCCCATCAATAATGTACCTATCTTTTAAAAATGCAAATTGGGATTCACTTATAACACAACCAATTACGGATTTTAGTCTATTGGCCAGGACTTTGGTGATCACTTTATAGAAGGACCTAATAAGACTTATAGGCCTATAGTCATCAATTGTAAGAGGGTCGTTTATGGAATTAGGGCAACAAAGGATGAGTTGCAACCATTGCTAATTTTTAATTATTTTGTTTGTTAATTTTCAAACCTAAAGAATAGCAAATGTAATTACTTTTGTGTTTTGGTAAGTTGAATATTAACAGATGATAGGTGATAACGATGGAAAATTAGGTGATGTATTCGTTAATTTGACATGGAAAATTAGTTGATAGGTGATAACGATGTGTGCGTTAAATCTCAAACTTACAACCTTTAAAAGTTAGACTTTGAAGTTGACTCGGAATCTTTCTACTCTAATAAAATGGTAACTTAGGGTGACAAGTGTCAGCACCACATTTCATCTCATCAAAATTTTCCCGCTTCTCTCTCCTATTAAATAATTACCTTAATTACCAATAATATTATTTAACCCTTTTTAGAATAAAAATAGTTTTTTAATAAATTAAGAAAAAAATTCTTTTTGTTGATGTTATTTCTAAAAAATAAATTTTTATAAAACATCAAACTTTTTTAAAATTAATGTTTTTAAAAAGTAAATTTTTTATAAACCAAAAATAATTAAAATTATAATTATAATTAAATATTATAATAAGAAGTTTTTTAATTTTGAATATGATTTGTTTTGAAACAAAATAGTTTTATTATGTTTAATATTTTATTTGTTAAACCCGTGTAATACACGGGTTTACTATAGCTAGTAATTATATAATGTCATATTCGTGATTTGAATCTTCCAATAATATTATTACCTCTAGTAAATTATATCAATGAAGTATTTGCTTAAATTACACACTCTACGAGAGTATTAAATAAATGTAATGTGAATAATATGAACCAAAATAATATCTAAGCACGTGTATACATCCCAACTAGTAAATTTGAAACTACACTTGAAAGAAGACATATTTGGAATTGATATACTTTGGAAGTGGACGATGATATGGGAACTCTGAAAGTATGTTCCCAATATGCTTTGCAACCTCCAAATAATATGCATACTTGTCAACACCATCCATATCTATTGTTTTTTGTTGAGTATTTGCTTTTGGTATATGACTACCGCCATAAAATGAAGCACAAAGATTACAATCTTTATGTTTATGAATACTCTCCTGCAAAGTATTATTAGTCTTGAAAGTCCAACTGCCTGTGTTCCAATTCAAGTGATAGAGGGGAAGAAATCTTTGTCCATAAACAGCTATAAATTCAATTGCAGCTATAATGAATTCATATTCCTCATTAGACATGTAATAAGGAAAGCTTACTCTTGTCCACCCTATCTTTGCTCCATTATATCCCTATCAATGAAGGCAGAAGAAAAGAGAATATAAATATGTGTGTCACAAACTCATGCCATAATGTTTCACATTTTAAATATTGTTATGTAACAAAGTTTTTAACATGTTAAATATTGTTATGTAACAAAGCCATGGTTCTTTAAATAGATTTAGGTTTTGATATAAGTTCTCACAAATCAGATGTAAAGGTAAAGATGAAGTCAAAGATGCACTTGAGCAATTGTTTTTTTAGCGTCAAATATATATTTTACTCCTACACCTAAATTACTCTGAACTAATTAGACCATGTTTGGATGTGAACCTAAGACCTTCCCTTTAAGATGTAAAGCCCCTACCAATTGGGGTAGCCCCACATTAGCACCCGACCAATTGTTGATAACGGCATAATGCCTCTAGTATGGAAAGCATATGAACAAGTTAGAATGATGGCAGATGGACCAAAATGTTATCGAACCTCAAAAGTAGAGTGTTTTAATATATGAGGCACTAGAGTCATATTTGGTATGGAGAAATGTAGAATATACTCTAACGTACCATTTTGACTGCAGATTTGATTGCAAGTGAATGTGATTCATCAATACCAAGCAAAAAATGGCCATATGGTCCTGCACAAGCACACCCTCCTCGAGCTTGGATGCCAAAGAGGTCATTGAGAAGCTTAGCAACAAAAGATCCATTAAGAGGTTTGTCTCTCTTATTAGAGCTTGTAGTTGTGTAAACAAGAAAGGATAGAATTGAGTGTCTCTCTACATTGTTATTTCCCAACACCCATATGTTGGAATGTTTGACAAGTCTCTCAAGTGCCCTTCCAATGTAGTCTGCTTCTATCTTCTTGATAACTTCACATTTGATGTATTCTTTAACCTCGAAGGCTAAAGCTGCTTTTACTCGTTGAATAACTTGTGGTGTCCCAGCATCTTCCCTTTCTTCAATGTCGTTAATGTATATTGTGTCCTATACATACTACTAATGGTTAGATGCATTCCATCACTTTAATATATGTATAACATAACTTGAGGGGTTTAATTGATAACACTAGAATACACTAATGTACCTCTTCATTGAAGCAATTAACATAGTTAACAGTCCCACCTCCACATGTCGAAGGGGGCGCATTTTTTAGTTGGTATAAGGCCTTGCTCATCAAAAGAATCCCAGGAGATCCAGGCCCCCCGAGAAACTTATGTGGACTTAAGGTTATCGCATCATAACCATCAACTTCACTTGATCTCAAGTCAATCTCCACGTATGGACCACTGTAATTAATACATGCATTCAATATTAGATTAAGTTGTCACAATCTATAACAATAGAGAAAATCACCAAAATGTATATTTTAGTTAAGAAAAAATCTCTCTTTTACATATTAAAGAGCCAATCATAAAAAGCCACGTATCCCCGTGAAGGCTAACACAGTAGGGTTTTAGCGGCCAACCCAATCGCTATAAAGGTTATTTGGATCACATTTAAAGCCACTTATGTCACACCACATGTAGCGTGCACTGACGGCTAGCCGGCTGCTATTATAGATAAAATGGCTACTAATTACCCACCTAGCTAGATTTTTTACCATACCATAACGCATGTACTTGGTGTTGCGCTAATACCTTGTTATCAAACCCAATATTTTGAAGGTGGCAGCTCGTATTAGCATGCTAGGTCACAACAATGACTAGCTAAGTCCACAACTGCTTAAGAAACTCAAGCTAAGAAAAGTCACTTTCTTAGCAACCTTTATTTAATTAATTGAATAAAAATTACATTTTTAAATATAAAGTAATAATAGAAAAAGGATTGTTTAATTTTAATTTCATTTTAAATTATAATTTTAATTTATAAAATCACATTATGAATATTTAAAATTTATATACAAATGTAAAATTAAAAAATTGTCATTTATTAAAACCTATAAATACCATCATATATTTATCTCATTAACCATCTTTAAATTTCTTAAATACCCTACACTTGGCAAATCAATGCAACAACATTTATTAGTTCCGAAATCGCCTCCGATAGACGCATCAAAAAATTGTCTTGAAGACTAACCGAACAACCCTCCATTAGACGCACTAAAAACCATCATGTTCACGCACCTAAATACATATACGAGGCGTATTTTTATTGGCAACAAGTTCTCGGGAAGCTATCGATTAGGCTTCTGATGTAGCCGGCTAAAATGAGTCGCCGACTACAATGGGGGTAGCGTTGGATGGCTAAATTACTTAGCCACCAAGGACATATGTGATGTTCTTAGACTACAAAGGAAGACGGTTAAGTCGTAGCCATCATATTCGAAAAGGATTGCGGCTAGCTGTCAGTCCCAAACGTGTCATGGTAAAATTAAGTGGCATAGGAACTGCACTTTTCTATGATTGCTTTGGCGACTAAAGCCCGAAGGTATGTGGCGTAATCCTATTGGCTTGTAACGGATATGTTCAATTTCATAGGGCAAAAAACTCATGTACATTTTGGCAATTTACTTGTCAAAACATACATTTTGGCCATAAAAAAGATCCAAGTATGTACCTTGCTGCAAAATCAAAGCATGCAAAGGCTCCAAACTCGTGAAGCAAACGAGCTATAGAACGAGTGTCTGAACAAAGTCCAGTAACATTACTACAAGCAGAGAAAGAACCGAGCATTGGGCGGCCTGTGCCTCGATAAAACTCCAAATGCTGCTTCAAATCATCCATATCAATCATTCCATGTTGGTCTAAGCCGATCTCTATTACTTGTGCTAGGCTTTGCCTCCACGAGAGGAGGTTGGAGTGGTGTTCGTAAGGACCAACAAAAACCACCCATCGTTCTTCACTTCCTACACATGACCTCAACACTCTCTCTTTTAAAATGGACGGGATCGTAATTCCCAAGACTTCTTGAAGTCGTTTTATAGCCGCGGTCGTGCCTGATCCGCAAAAGAGGAGCGCGTCATGTCGGGTTCCGCCTAAGCATTTCTTCACGAACTCCGTTGCATGCTTGACCATTTTCGTGGTCCGATGCCCGACATAACTGTCACATGTGTGAGTGTTACCTGAAAATTATGTTTCAACATCAATATGTACATGTTCGTGATTGGTTTATTTATCAATGTGAACCTAAACCGATTGATATGCAACTTAACAGCAAATTCAACTTTTTCGTTAACATATTAGGGGATGTTTGGTTTATAGAATTCTCAGGAATTGAAATTGAAATTGGAAAACTTTCTATCCAAAATCTTGCTTGGTTTGTTAACGGATGGAATTGGTATTGGAAAATTTTCTCTCATTCATTGAAATTCACATTCCTTTCTCTTACCTATGGAATATTTAACAATCCAATGGAATGTTCAAAATTGAAATTCTAATTTCAATCAAAATTGACCAACCAAACACATTATCTACTTCAACAACATTTCAATTCCAATTACATTTTCAATTCCAATTCCATTTTCAATTCCAATTCCTTAGCAAAACATTCTACGAACCAAACAGCCTTACACTTATTTTTATGTATTAATGGTCAAACTTTATAACCGTGTCAAATTAAATGCGGGCTAAAAGTCGTACAAGTACATTTAAATTCATATAAATTTTTAAAAAGCTTACATTTGATTTGAGTTACTTTTAATACATTAATTATCTGTAAATATTTGTATAACGAGTTGCACTTTAAGGGGGCATTTGTTATGTAGATATTCAATTGAATTCAATGGAATTGGAATCGGAATTCCATAGGATATTGTGTTTGGTTGGTAGTACTTCGGTGGAATTGAAATTTGAATTACATTCTTAACGTGTTTGGTTGCGAAAGTAATTGGAATCGGATCGGAATTTGTATTAATTCCCTCAAATTCCTTCAATTGAAGGATTTTAAAATCCTTCCAAATATCGAAGGATTTCAAATTCCACCGACCCCGCATCCGCCACCGACCAGCACCTACCACCCGCCCACCGCCAACCGACGACCCTCGCCGACGTCGCCAACCTCCGACCACCACCACCAACCGCCGCCGACAGCCGGACACCCCGCCCGCCGCCACCACACTGACCGCCACTAACGCCCACGACTGCCCCCGACCACCGCTCGCGACCGATCCCGACCGCCGACGCCCCCGACGGCCGCCCGCGGCCTATTCCGACCGCCGACGCCCGCCGACGCCCCCGACCGCCGCCGCCCGCCGCCGCTCCCGACTGCTATCGCCCCCGACCGGCGACTACCGCCTGTCACCAACCCCGACCGCCGACTACCGCCTGTCGCCAACCCCGACCACCGTTGACGCGACCGACCCCAACGCACATGACTGTCAGCCACCGCTACCGAACCGCGACAGTTTAGACGCACTTGACGCAGACTGCCGGTTCTCGACGATGGGCGTGATCGGTTGGTGGTGGCGGCAACGAGCGGGGTTGGCGGTCGCGGTCGATTGTCAGCGGTGACGGCGGCGGCGGTCGATGGTATATAACGACGGTGATCAATGGTAATGGAAGTGGTGGTGGTTTGCAATGGATGATAAATTTCAATTCATTTATGAGTGTTCTGTCACTAAAAATGTATTTAAAATTTAAATCACTATTATAGATTCCAATTATATTGAATTCCAAATCCTTTGAAAACTATTGAATTCCAAACACAATTCCTTCTAATTCTAATTCAAATTACAATTACAATTTTAATTCCAATAAATTACACGAACCAAATGCCCCCTAAGATTTTAAAATATGATAGAACTATATCCGAATTTATATATCAACATAAAATGTGATTATTAAAATATAACTACCCACTTAATTTATTTTTTCCTCAAATGCAACTACCCACTTAATTATTGTTACGTTTTAATTAAAGGAGAATAAGATAAAAATTTAGTAAATTTTATATTTTTCTTTTGAGATATATATACACACCCACACACATGGTTAAATGAAAAAACCACAAAACAATTATATCTATATGATTAATAAACTATGATGAATAGTGTTTGCGTACCAACTTAATATATAGTTGTTATATGCTTTACTTTTAATTTGTTATTTCAAATCGAACTGGTCACTTGGTCTGCTAATAATGCATCTGTCTGTCTTTCTAGTGAAGTGGCGAGTGTTCGATTCTTCTTTACCGCCTCGTTATAATTAAATCCCGATAAAGTAGACAAGAGGAAAGAATCTATGGTCACAATTGATAAGTGTGATTATTTGTTATCTAATATTTAATGTTCTATTGTTCTTGTTTGAGTATATAGCACATGAAGTTGGAAATTACTATATAACTAGTATTAAACCGTCGCGTTGCGTAGGAGCATAAAAAACGTATCAAGTGGCATTAATGTCATACCATCGATAGTGACTACCAACATTAGAAAAACTCGTAAAACAAAAACAATAAAATCGGAAAAATAATATAACCAAATGAAAAGTAAAGACGTAAACACCTTGAACCATGCACGCTCATTGTTACGTGTTTATTTGCAAAAATTAGACCGAAACGTATAACATAGCTCGGCCGTTAAACAGAAAAAAATTTGATTAAAACGTTAAACCACATACGCATGTTGTGGCATGTTAACTCGAAAATTTTAGAACAAATTAAATGTAAAATGAAAAATATGTAAAAGATGAAAAGTATATGACACCAAAATTGAAAGTAAAAAAAATGTTAGAGTTAAAATGTAAAATATGAAAACTATTAAGGTTAAAAGTAAAAAAAATTAATAATAAGGTACAACTTAAAGAGCATAAGGTACAAACCATTATTCATAATCAAGTTAAAAATTAGTATTATATATAATATTCAATTCACCGAACAATATCATATTAATAAAGTGATGTCTACTTAAATACGACACTTGGATTGAGGCTTTTGGAACCCAAATTCATACAAGACTTGAAACAAACAAAAAAAATATTGGACGAAACTAATTAATTAAAATAAAATGCAAACAAAAGAAAGAATGATCGATATATTACCGTAAAAGGGTAGAAGATTCTGTATGATGTAGTCTTCGATGTAACGAAGGCAGCGCCCCGAGGCTGTATGATCTGCATAACTAAGCTTTCGTCTCCCAAATGGAGTCTCGATCTCAGCAAACTCGCCTATAATTTGTGATCGCAGCCACGCAAGTTTGGTATCAACACTCGTATCACTCTCTGGTGCACCCGAGTAGTCGATAACAACATCACCAAACAGCATGTCCTGTTGTTCATATGTAATCTCTAATGTGGGTTTCTGTTGATGTTGCACCATATTCGCTCTCTACGTTTAATAAATTGGTAAAATAAAGATAGGGAACAATGGAACATAACTATGTCTATTTATAATATGTATAGTTGACACTTGAGTTATTCTTAATTATTAAGAGCATTTAAAGAGATAGATTTGATTAGTTGCCAGCAGGAAATTAATCAAACGGCAATCGTTGCTCAAATGGTTTATAAATGCGGATCTATTGTAGACATAAATACTACGGCCTAATTATTACATGCAACTATTTAAAAAAGGAATGGAACATAGATTAACACGACAACCCGTTGTCAGTGTGCCGGCTTAAATATCTGAATTTTTGGTGTTTTTTTATTCACATCATTTTTTATATTAATCTCAACTTTGAATTATAAAGAAAGGTTTATTGGATTTTAATAATCTCAAATTTATTTATTGGACATGATTAATTCAAACTCAGAAAATATTTGCAAACGTTTCAAACTTTAAAATTATTTTCCTCCAACGATCTCTTATTTGCTGAGAGTTAACCTTCGTTAGTTTTTTTGATGAAATAGGACTAACATTAAGCCATTTTTCAACTACGCCGCCGCCTAGCTTCTATCAAGTCTTTTTTTCGGTGTCTAGCCTCCAAAGACACTTGAAATCTAACTCCAATGAGTTAAGTGGTTCAGATCAGAAGGTGAAGATTGATGGGTTTTAAGGTGCAGAAGTTTCAAATTGACAGACCATATGGTTGATGTCAACGTTAAGAACGAAAAATTAGCCAAAAAAAAGAAACAAAAAAATAAGGAAAATTATTTGTTTTATTTGTATTATTCAGATGAATTTGGATTTATCCGAATCCGATCAGAATTGAATTTGGATAGATTCGGTTCAGATAGAGATATCCCTTATTCGGAGCGGATCGAATCGAATTTCGGATAGCGTCATGAAATTTTTAAATCTGAATAATTTGTTATCTGATCCGATAAACACCCCAAGTGCACTAGTTAAACCTTATTTCTCCCTCAGATTCGACCCATGTTCAATTCTTGCGCACATCATCTTGATTAATAATAGTGTGTTGTGGTTTGTTTATTTTTTCCGGCTGTTTTTTATTTTTATTTTTTGATGTTTTGGTTTTTGGTTTCTTTTTTATTTCTTTTAATACTTAACTAAAAGTTTTTAAATAAAATAAATAATTTATTGGTTTTACCCACACCAACAAAGTTTGAATCGGATCCGCTGATTTACACGCTAATAAATTTGTTATGTCAAATTCCTATTTATCTGTTTCTATGATTTAAACAGGCTCGATTATTTTCTTTTCCAGTTGTGAAATTATTTTTTGTAAAAAATGTAATCATCCCAAATACGGGTGCGTTTGGTTGGAAGGAATGGAATGGAATGGAATGGAATGAAATTGAGAAACTAGTATAATTTTCAAGTAAACTTGTGTTTGAGTGAGCAATTAAAAGTAAACCCAAGGGAATGTTTCATCTCAAATTCCCTTGGTTGTGGGATTTCAAATTCCCTCTCTAGGTGGAAGGATTTTGAAATCCCATAACCAAGGGAATTTGAGGTGAAATATTCCCTTGGGTTTACTTTTAATTGCTCACTCAAACACAGTTTTACTTGAAAATTATACTAGTTTATTAATTCCATTCCATTCCATTCATTCCAACCAAACACCTTACAGTCTATAGATTATAAATTTAAAGACTCCCAATCCATACACATATAAATAAGATTGTTCATAATTACATTACACTATACTTTAAAAACCAAATAGCACACTATCTATGCATAAAGTACAACTTGAAATGCATGTCACTTAGAAATACTTGGTTTTTGTTTCCACTTTCAAAGATCAGATTATTATTTTATTATTATAAATAGCACACTATCAATACATAAGTACAAAGTTAAAATGCAATACCACGTGAGTTCGCTTTTGGTTTCTACCTTTTAACTTTATTATTTTATTATTATAATTAAATTTTATTGTATTTTGTTTTCCTCTTTTAATTTTAAAAATATATTGTTTTTAAATTTTGAATATGCCACTGTGACACGTTTAGTTTTACCTGTGTCTAGACGTAAATTTTGTTCAAAACTGATACGAGTTAAATATAAAATATTTATAATTATTTCAGTGCATAATTTTTTTGAAAATTTTGAATGCCCTATTGATACGTGATTATCTGTACGTACGTTTCGATATAAAATTTTCACAACATTACTTGATTTTAATAAAATAAGTTATTGTTTTCATTATTGGGCCACGATTTCAAATGCTAAATTGATGCAACGTCTGGATTTATGTCAAAGTTATGAACTTATGGTTTTTTGCTACAGAGTTTCGAGTACGTTATGACTTTTCACAGTTTTAAGTGCTGCAACGCTCACGGGTTTCATACTAGTTTAGAAAACAATCAAACTCTTTTCCCCTTAAAGAAAAAAACTTAGGGTTTGTTTGATATTAGGTAATGGAATGGACAAAGAAATGGAATGAATGAGGGAATGAAATGGATGAGAGAATGAAATGAATTATTATATTTCATTGTCCTGTTTGGTTACCCTAATGAATGAATCATTACTTTATATTGTTTCTTAGGTATGAAAAAACGAAAGAATGAAATATAAAATTAGTTATGGTGGTGATGGCGGGTGGTGGTGGCGGCCGGCGGTGGTTTCCGGCGTCGGTGGTTACCGGCGATGGTGGTTTCCAGCGGCTGTGGTGGCTAGCGATGGTGGTGGTCGGTGGTGGCCGGTGGTGGTTTCCGGCGGCGGTGGTGGCCGGCGATGGTGGTGGTCGGTGGCGGTTTCCGACGGCGGTGGTGGCCGGCGATGGTGGTGGCCGGTGGTGGTTTCTGGCGGCGGTGATGGCCCGCGATGGTGGTTGCCGGTGATGGTGGTGGCCGGTGGTGATTTCCGGCGGTGGCGGTGGTCGGCCGATGGTGGTGGTGGTTTCTGACGACGGTGTTGGCCGACGATGGTGGTGGTCGGTGGTGGTCGGTGGTGGTGGTGGTTTCCGGCGGCGGTGGTGGGCGGCGATGGTGGTGGCCGGCGATGGTGGTGGTCGGTGGTCATTTCAGGCGGCGGTGGTGGCCGGCGGTGGCGGTGGCCGACCAATGGTGGTGGTTTCCTACGACGGTGTTGGCCGGCGATGGTGGTGGCCGGTGGTGGTTTCCGGCGGCGGTGGTGGCGAGCGATGGTGGTGGCCGGTGGTGGTTTCCGGCGATGGTGGTGGCCCGCGGCGTTTAGTGGCCGATGGTTGGCGTTGGCGGCGGCGGCGGTCGATGGCGGTGGGTGAGTGGGTGGTGTTGGTGACTATTGATTAAATAAGGGATGGAATGAAAAAAAAGAAGGGGGGATGGATGGAATGAATTTAATGGAATAAAATCAACTATGTAATGGTTCATTCCATTAGCTTTACCAACCAAACATGTGTTTATTCATTCACCCTTAATGGTTCATTCCATTATGTCCCTCATTCTGCGTACCAAACGCTACCTTATTGTTTTGCTTTTTATCTTTAGTTAACATATAAGTTTTTAATTTTTTTAAATATAACCAATATCCCTATTCTAATAAAAAGATAATCATGAGGGACAAGTGACAGCATTACATTTATTCTTATCAAATTTTTTCTGTTTTTCTCTACTATTAAATAATCACATTAATTACTAATAATATTATTTAATTTTATTAGATTAAAATAGTTTTTTAATAAATTTTAAAAAATATATTTTTATTGTTGTTATTTCTAAAGAAACAAACTTGATAAAAAAATTTTCTAAAACATCAAAACTTTCTTAAAAATAAAAAATTTAAAATTGGTGTTTTTAAATAGAAAAATTTTATATATAACAAATAATTAAAATTGAGAACTAAAAATAACATTTTTAAAAATGGCATTTTTTTAAAATGTTTGTTTTGAAACAAAATTATCATTCTATTTATAATAAAAATATTTCAATCATATCTTATATTAAAGTATTCTTTTATAATTAACAAAATCTCATTATATATTATACTTTTTTATTCAACCCGTGTAATACAAAGGTTTACTAAAATTAGTGTAACAATATAACTGTTTTGAACTTTCAATTAGAATTGTAACTAAATTGAATATGTTTAAAACTATAAATTAGTTTTGACGTCATCAAACTGTAAGACTAATTTTTCTTTTTTTTAATGACTAATTGGATTATTGACTAACCACTGTCCCACCCGATCATCTACATTGCTCAAGTATGAAACTTGAGACAACTATCAGATGAAAACTCATATTAGGTGATAAAACTCATTGTCTCACTTGAAATCCCAATATTTATTTTTATCACATGCGAGATTTAAATTTAAAACCTTCATCTATTTTTGTAAAATCTTGAAGTATTTGATCTTAACCATTTAAACCAAAAATCATCGATAACACTGCTTTAGAATGATGAATTTCTTTTGTTTTCGTGTTTGGCTGCCACTATACCCCAACCCAACGTAGTAAGTTCCATTTGATAATTAATCATGTTTGAAACATTGGATGTACAGAAGTATTAGTTTCAAAACTTTGACTGAGATGAATAATGGATAATTAACTACACCATTACATTAAAACTTGTGCTCCAAGGAATATACTATTACTAGGTTAAAAACCCATATAATACATGGGTGGAATAAAATTTAACATGTTAAAATTATTATTTTTTATAAAAGTTTTGTATCTTACATGTTATTACTTATTAGTCATTGGTGAAATTAAAAATAATAAATAGCTAAGAAATTAAAAATAAAAATAATAAAAAATAAAAATTTTACTATTATATTTTAAGATAAGATATAATATAAATTATATGGTTTAGTATGTTTTAATAAATTATTAGAAAAAAACATTTATAACTTAAATATTTTATAGTTTTAAATTAATTCTCATTTAATAGGAGAGAGAGGCAGGAAACATAATTTTAGAGTTAAACAGAAATTACCAAGTGTCCAATTTAAACCTTCTTTTATTATAATAGATAGATATTAAAATGTATGAACCTAGAAAATAACGTATGCCATCACTTTGCGTGTTAGGTTTGTGTAATGTGGATATTGTTAGATTTTACAAATATGATCGGACAATAGCGAATGTAAAATATAGCTATTGCAACCTAATAAAGTCAATTTTACGGTAGCGACTCACTCATTAGAGCACTAACTATTTACGATCTAGGAAGGTGTCTAACGTTGACGGGGAGTATTGTATATACAACAATTAGCAAATGAATCTACGATGCTTTTAATTGGGACGTATGGCTAGATTTTAGCCAAACAAATTTTCTATCATTTTAATTTAGTTTTTCTTATGTGTTTATAAAATTTTAGGGAATATTTGTCAACTTCTGAATGGGTAAATGATAAACTATTAAAAAATCTGAACCATTAAGTGTTGAATCAGTAAGAGGTCTGAATCATTAAAAGCTAGTATATTGCTTAACTATTTATAAGCAAATGTCTAACCAATACAGAATACAGCTCTTAACCATTCAGATTCAGTATAATGCTTAATCATTCAGAAGCAAAATTGTTTAAACATTCAGACATCTGCTCGTGAAACAAACACTCTGAACCATTAAATGCTGAATAATTCAGAGATCTGAGTCATTAAGATACTGAAACAAATAGCCCCTTAATTCTTATCAATTCATATTTTTCAATGTAGTGGTAATATGATGGCTTGAATAACACCAACTTCTCACTATAGAAAAGCCATTTGTAAGTTTTTAAATTTATATTTATTTCTAATTTGACAAAGGTTGCTCTGGATGATTTCTTTTATTCCATTTAAAAAGAAAAAAAAAGAAGGAAATAACCTTTTTGTCTTATTTATTTATCTTTTAGTTTTTATTATTATGTTATCCTTATTTTAGCTTTTTTTTACTTTTTAGACTGTTAATTTATAAATTATCTTTTCACGTTTGTTAAATTTATATTTACAACAACCTAACATTCTTTTAGCTTTTCAACATAACATTCTATGGTGCTTATTTTTACGACAAATTAACAACCGTGAAGTCATAACGTCGTAAGTAGCCATATCCGCGGCGAAACACGGGTGGACTCCTAGTTATATATACAAAAAAGCAACATATAAATAAAAGTTGCTTGTAACATCCAATTACGTAGTCCACTTGAATTTCGTTACAAGTATTATTGGTTGAAATAGTAAGCTTTTGATATATTGCTAAATATTGTTTCAAATAATTGTGAAAGTCATCCTTTAATAGAAACAACGATACTTGTAGAAATGATATCTGTAATATGTATATATTATGTATGAATTATTCATTTAGCTAAAATTACTATATATCAAATATTATATATAAATATATTAATTTATAATCTTTAACATATATAAAAGTTGAGGCAAATAATGTTGTTACGTATGTACGTACGGAAAGAAATAATTATGTATAATTATCATAGATACAAAACAAATCAATATTATATGGTTTTATTTAGAGGTAACTTTGTAAAATAGTAATCAAGTTTTAAGATTGTTCTAGTTAGGTAACTCATAAAGTTTTTTGTCCTAATCAGGTCACTCATAAATTCTTTTGTCCCAATCAGATCACTAAAGTTTCAGGATTGTTTTAATTAGGTCATTTATAAATTATAAAAAGATTTTTAAAAAATTTAAATATTTAAAAAACTAACAATATTTATAAAAAACTAAATTACTTTAAAAAATTTGTGAATTATTTAAAGAAATTTTAGAAAATGACGTTATTAGAACACTTTTAAAACTTTGGTGACCTGATTGAGATAAATAAAAATATTAGTGACCTAATTGGAACACTCTTAAAAATTTAGCGACCTGATTTGAATAAATAAAAATATGAGTGATCTAATTAGAACACTACTAAAACTTGATTACTATTTTGTGAAGTTTTTTCTTTTATTTAATCTAACTGAACTATTATTTTATTCCCTTTACTCCCTATCTTCTTTCCATTAAATTTAGATGGATTTAATCAAAACAACATGTTTTTAGCTTACTTCACACGTAAGATTAGATTTTCAACAAATAATACATGATTTACATACATTTTTAATCAATAATTTTTAGATTTATGTACCTTATAAAATTTAAACCTTTAATATTTTAATTATATAACTCATCACTTAACATCAACGTGTTTCTTAAGAGATAAATACATATCTTCTAAGAACTGTATATATTATAATATTTTAATATTAATAAATAATGAGTCGTCCAACTCTCAACCCCATCAGCCCACCCTGTCAGAGTTATTTAGATAGTATGGGTTGAATTTATTGATGGATATGGAACGCCATATCAAACCGAAGATTTTGGTGCGAAATGTATGAATTCCCCTCTACGTACATCACACGTGTATATAAACAGGGGACGGTTCAAAAGAAAATTATATTTTATTAAAAAATCAAGAAAACTATATATATATATATATATATATATATATATATATATATATATATATATATATGGGGAGGTTTCTCTAAAAACAAATTTTTATTAAGAATACTAAGAAGTAATCTTAACCTTCTAATTATCTAATTAAGGCCTAGGATCAAAGTGTAGGAAAAATAAGCAAGCAATGGTAGTTTGAGTATTTTATAATGTTACCCACAATTGTTGACTTTTTAAAATTTCCCTCCATTTTTTTAATTCTAATAACTTTTTCATGCGACATTATTTTTTTAAATAAATTACACCATAAAATCAAGCATTTTTTCCTCTTTAAATTGAGTATAGTATTGCTATATTTTTTTACAAAAAAATAAATTATGTGAAATTGTACTGCATTTTTAACGTTTTTGTGCTGTATTTCATAAAACAGCACAAAATTATGTTGTATTTCATAAAACAGCACAAAATTATACTGTATTTCATCAAAATAGCACAAAATTATGTTATATTTCATAAAAACATCATAGTTTTGCGCTGTTTTGCGTTAAACAACATAGTTTTGTGCGGTTTTACGTAACATGTACTATGTTGTTTTACGTCAAAACAATAAGGTATCGTATATTGTTTTTGTGGTGCATTATGTCAAAATATCAAACAACATAGAAACAACGCATCTTTTCTATTTTAATGTTCACTATTTTGCGTTAATATAACACGTTTTGTGTTGTTTTGCGTTAATACAACAATCTATGTGTTGCTTTGTTTTGTTTTTAACAAAAAAGACGTTGTGTGATGTTTTAACTCAAATATTTTTGTTTACAAACGTGTTGTTTTATGACAAAACAACATGAATTCTGTTTATTTACCGCACAATCTAGCACTTTAAAGAAATTCAACACAATCTAATATTTTAAAATAACTCAGCACAATCTAGCACGTTAAAAAATATAGCACAATCTAGCATATCAAAAAATCTAGTACATTACATTCGAAATTGTGCTGCATTTTGATAAACTACAAAAGGGACTAATAGGTGTGTTTTAGGACCAAAATGCCCTCTAACCCTATTTTGAAGAGTGCCACATGTAATCTCCTTGTTCCTTCTTAGCCTACTTAGGCAAAACTTATTTTTTATTTGAATATATATATATATATATATATATATATATATATATATAGAGAGAGAGAGAGAGGAGAAGAGGGATCTTAACAAAACCACAATGTTATAAGAAAACTAAAGAAAACCTATGAAACCGGTAATATAATTTATAAATTTTGTATCACTACCCTATATATATATATATATATATATATATATATATATATATATATGTGTGTGTGTGTGTGTGTGTGTGTGTGTAAGTATACATAAATAATTGTATGGATCAAATGAAAACCGTAACATGATTTTACATATACGACACACATAGGTAACGTATACGTAACCATTTTTCGTTTGACATAGTGTTATGTATACGTAAGACTCTTTATTCTCGTATGTATGCTCAACATATATGTACCAAACACTTAAATAACATTTTAACAATTAAAATAACAAAAAAGTTATGAATTATGTTATTGGTTTCCGTGGTTTTTTTGATTTTCATATAACTATTGCCTTGGTTTTCTCATGAACCCTCCCCTATATATATAGAGGATAGAGAATGAATTTTAACCCTTGTTTATTTCGATAACCCATTAACCAAACTAATGGTTCATAGTTGGCTACGTCATCACTATAAGTTAGAGTTACAGAGTAAACTAGTGGTAACAATGAAAGTTAAAAATTTTTAAGAAAATATAACAAGATTATACTCGAATTAAAGATATTAAAATAATCTATTTAATGGTGTAATTTTTATAAAAAAAATAACATCACACAAAAATGTTAAGAAGGTTTTAAAAAAGGGTGAAATTTTTTAAAACATTGAGGGAAAATTGTTACATCAGTGGTGTAACGTGTTGTAAAAGTTAGTTACACTATATAATTATGGTGTAAGTGTTTCTTACATTAGTATTAATAAGGTATTGCAATAAAGGTGGGTTAACAACCATTTATTCCCCTATAAATATATGTATATAGAGAGGGGGGGGGAGGTTCCACTAAAAAATGTATTTTGCATAAGAAAGCTGAGAAATAATCTTAGCCTTCTATTTTTCAATCAATGGTTAATATGAAAATGTAGGAAATAAAAAGGTAGAAGGTTATTTTGGGTATGTAACTATTTTTGTTGACTTTTTTAAGTTTTCTCTAGTTTTTTTAAACGTTTATAACATTTTAATAATAGATGTATTTTTAAAACAAATTGCACCATAAAATCAAGCATTTTTTTATTTTTAAATTGAGTATAGTATTGCTATATTTTTTATAAAAAAAAATAAACGATACGAAATTGTGTTGTATTTTAATGTTTTTGTGTTGTATTTCATCAAAACAGCACGGTTTTGTATCCTGTTTTTATGTTTTTTTGCGTCAAACAACATATTTTTGTGCTTTTGCGTCAAACTGTTTTGCGTCAAACCACATAGTTTTGTGTTGTTTTTACGTAACATATTATATGTTGTTTTGTGTCAAAACAACAAAATATCATGTGTTGTGCCTGTGATGTATCATATCATTTCGTAAAAATAGCACAGAACCGTGCTGTTTTGTGTCAAACAGCACAGTTTTGTGTTGTTTTACGTCAAACAGCATGGTTTTATTCTGTATTACATCCTTATCACATCTTTTGCTTTATTTTATGAAATGTAGCATATATTTTGCGATAGCCAAAGGTTTTTACGAGCGACGTGAGACCTTGAGATGGCAACACGTCGCCATGGTTGGTGGGTTTACAGTTGGTACTCATATTTAGGATTCTATAAAAGAATGAAAAGCTTTGCTTGAGATTGGAGATGCAAAAATATATGCTACATTTTGTTAAAAATGTTAAATTTTATTTTTGACAGAATTGCCCCAAAACTTTAAATTTGGATTATGCCACATATCAAGTTAATATTAATTCTTTGATTTCTTAGGGAAAACTTATTTTTTATTTTAACCTCTACACACACACACACACACACACACATATATATATATATATATATATATATATATGTGTGTGTGTGTGTGTGTATGGAGGTTCCACTAAAAATGTATTTTGCTTAAGAAGGCTAATAAATGATCTTAGCATTCTATTTTTCAATCAATGGTTAATATTAAAATGAAAGAAAAAAAATATGGAAGGGTATTAAGGTATGTAACCATTTTTTCATAATAGATTTTATATTTTTTTAGTATAATATTGCTATATTTTTTTTACAATCAAGCATTTTTTTCTATTTAAATTGAGTATAGTATTGCTAAATTTTTTTACTAAAAAAAATTAAAGGATGTGAAATTGTGCTATATTTTAACGTTTTGTGTTGTATTTCATCAAAACAACATAGAGCTGTTTGTGCTGTATTTCGTTAAAATATGCGTCACACAACACAGTTATGTGCTGCTTTGCGTCAAACAGCACAGTTTTGTGCTGCTTTGCGCCAAACAGCACAGTTTTGTGCTGCTTTGCGCCAAACAGCACAGTTTTGTGCTGCTTTGCGCCAAACAGCACAGTTTTGTGTTATTTTGCATAACATGTTCTATGTTGTCTTGCGTTAAAACAACAAAATATCATACTTTGTTTCTGTGATGTATTATGTCAAAACAGCAATTGTAAGAGAAACAAAAAAACTTGGAATTTAACCATTTTTAACATCAATAATCGTAAATCTGTATAAAGGTAAATTATGAATATCATATATGCATGAAATAATCAGAATCCAAAACCAATTAATTGATAGAACAAGAATAGTAAACCAAAAAAGGACTAACCTCAATGGTATGATTATAAAAATGTAGCTTCGTGTGACCAATCTTAGCAGATTACTATACTTAATAATCTGAAAGGTATCTGAAAGAAAATCATGATAAAAGTTAGGGGTTTTGGATTATGCTGACGAATAATAATAAATTGGTTGGTTGCAATGATAAGTTGGGTGGTGGAATAGTGGCATGGATGTATCCACCATAGAAAGAGAAATGTAGAAATTTAGGGATTAGTATTATGCTGGATTTTGTCAAAATATAAAGAATGCAAGGAAGTGATAATTATGTTTTTTACTAAAATGCTCTTTAACTCTCTTTTTAATTGTATCACATGTCATGATCTTATTACCTTTTATCATACTTAGAGAAAACTTAATTCTTATTTGAACCTCTACCTATAATATATATATATATATATATAGAGGAGGCTTCTTGAGAAAACCAATAATTATGTGAAAACCAAAGAAAACAACGGAAACTAATAACATAATTTATAATTTTTTGTTATTTTAATTGTTAAAATGTTATATAAGTATTTGGTACTTATATGTTGAGCATACATAGAGAATGAAGAATTTTATGTATACGTAACACTATGTTGAATGAAAAATGGTTACGTATACGTAACCTATGTGTGGCGTATATGTAAAACCATGATACGGTTTTTATTTGATCCATTCCCTTATTTATATGTACTCACACATATATAAAGGGTAGTTACAAAAAATTTATAAATTATGTGATTGGTTTCATTAGTTTTCTCTAGCTTTCGCATAACTTTATGGTTTTCTTAGAATTCATCATCTGTCTCTCTCTTTTTATATATATATATAAAAAGAGAGAGAGAGAGAGAGAGAGAGAGAGAAGAGAAAGATTGAATGAAAACCATATTTATAATTAAAAATCATAAAAATTACTTTCAACCAATCATATAATTTTTAGAGAAAATTACAAAAATAGTCCATGTGGTTTTAACCATAGTATATGTTTGGTCCCCAAATTCTAAAAGTTACAAAATTAGTCCAAACATTTGGGAGTTTATTGCAAGTTTAGTCCCTATCTATAATGTTTGTTAGTTTTTAACGTTTTGGGAACTAAATCTGCAATATGATCAAACCATAAGTACCAATTGTGTAATTTTCTCTAAAAATAAAAAAAATAAAAAATCAAATAAAATTTAAAAAATGAAAATAAACATTAATGATGAAATTAAATTATCATTAAAGAAAATAAAATGAAGGCAAAAAAACAAATTAAATTTAAAAAGTAAATAATATAAAAATAAAAGGCATATAAATACAAAAAAAAAATGAGAAGTATGCTTAAATTTTCATTTATTATTAGAGTAAAGTACAAGGACATTCCTTGGTGTTTGCATGTATTGCAACTTTAGTCCACACTTTTTAAAAAGTATAGATGTGAACCTGAACTATGTAAAGACTGCACACTAACAGTACCTGACACTAACAGATGTTAAATTTCTCTATTAAGGCAATATCAAATTACCAAAGCATCCCTCGACTTAAAAAACAAATAATATTAATTATTAAATAAAATCTAATTTACCCCACCCCAACCCACCCACCTCTATTCTCTTCATTTTCTTTATCTTCATCACTCAACTCCATCACCATCTAAGAAATCGACGACCATCACTTGTCACAACCACCACAACCGGTCGCTATCATCACCACTGCTGGTCTTATCGCCAAAATAAAACCCGCTTTTAACGTCAGAAACACAAACTCACGTAATGAATACTTTTGGTTTCAGATCTATCAGTTTCAAATCAAATCGAAGGGATTTTGCAATGGTTGTGATGATGATTTCAGGGGGTACACATGTGGTCGGTTTCATGTTCTTCCAATGAGAATTTGTGGTGGTTTCACACAGAAAGATTGGATGGATTGGTGCTGGTGGTGGTTGGAGGAAAAAAAAAAGCTTAGTGAGATGAAGATGATGGTGGTGGCTATAAAGCTATCGTTGTAGATGGCGCTAGGGCTGCTAGAATAGTTGTCGGAGGTGATGATGGGGCCGTAGGAATAGTTATAGGGGGACAAAGGGTTGGGTGTGATAATTGTTAAGATTTTTTTGTTTTTTTAAATTTTAAATAATGTGGGTCCCACCATTTAATATGATTTTGAGTAATTTTATTTTAAAAGTAAGGGTACTTTAGTCATTTTACATAGACTTAACTAATTAAGTTAACATTTGTTAGTTTTAGAGACTACGAGTGTACAAAACAAGCATAGTTCATACCCGCATCTATAACTTTCTGAAAATAAGAACTAAATTGCAATATGTGCAAACCTTAGGAACTAACCGTGTAATTTACTCTTATTATTATTATTTTTGATGAAGTTTATCTGTCATGCTTAAATCAAATAATCAAAAAACCTTATGAAAGTATAAATCCAAAAAACAAAAACACTAAATCAAACAATTTTTGTTTTTTAACTTTACGACATGATCAAACCACAAGGATTATTTTTACAATTTTCTCTGATTTATTAAATATTGTTGTAGCCCCTCTTATCTTTAAAACAATAATATAGATGACTAATTACTCACCAAGCAAAAATGGACGGGACTCTTGATATTTTTTTGAGTTTGAAAACGATATAGGAGGAAATATGAAGCTGTTTTTCCTTTTGGATTTTGTAGTTGTTATTAAATGATAAGAATCAATATAGTATATATCTTCATATTGGGTATATGTTTTTTTCTTTGAACGGTCGTATTTGTTATATGTATGTGATGTACATCAAACGAATAATAAATCAATGACATGGACCTAATGTCGCCTTATCAACTCCAAACACGATCATTAATACTCCGGTAACCATAACGTCACCATTAATCCATTTTCTAGCCTTTATAGCTGATAATGCATATAAATTAATAATTTGAATAGCAAGATATATGAGAGAAACAATATATATAGTGGGTGTAATCCTTGCTATATAGCGGGGGTTATAAAAGTTGAAATATTTAATTCTGATAATTTATGCGTTAGTACTAACGATCTGAAAAAAGATTACGTGCGAGACGTTGATATGAAAGTATAATAGAATAAAATACTATCAAAAAATAAATACCTCAAAACAGAGAATAAAAATAGGGAATACGTAAATTATGACTTTACTATAACTAACGAGCTTTATTGTAAACTAATTAAAAGAAAATTTAACATAACTCGAACGCTTAATTATAAATCATAAAATAAATTTCATGTGATTAAATGCAAATTTAATAGAACTCGAAGAATTAAATATAAAATTTAAAAAAAAAAGATAAAATGAGTAGATATCAACTTGAAGAAAAAAATAATAAGAGAAAGTGTTGTGGTTAGTGATAAGTTAATAATTACACATGCAAATAATGTGTATTTATCCTTATTTTGTGTATTTTTGGTTGTGAATCATTCAATTAGACCCTTATATATGTTTATATTGAATGTTTTAGTTTCCAAAAAGGATGTTGATGGTTTTTGTGGAAAAACTCAAGATTTGGTGAAACTTTAAGTAGAAAAACATTCTGACATGCACATGTTCAAACCAACATGCCCATGTTGGAAAGCTGAAATTGATTTTTTGTTGACCTGATGCAGAACATGCCCATGTTACTTATGAACATGGCCATGTTTGAGCTAAAATCATGATATATACCCAATTCTCCCCCATTTGAGACATATTCATCTTTTTACACAAAACCTTAGTTCTCTCAAGCCTCTTAGGTGATTTTGGGCAAATCTTTGAAGATTCAAGGCCTAGATTGAAGATTTCACACTTTCAAATAGGATCTAACATCATCCTCCCCATCTCCACTCAAAAATTGGTTTAAATTCTTCTAGATATACTATGAGTTCTTCTATGTTCTTGAGTTTGGGTGTATCTTTTGTAAGCCTCATGGGCTAAACACTTATTATCACTTCGATTAGATGAAACTTAGCACGATTTAACAACTTGTACATGATTCTCGATGATGTTTATGTTGATGCTATGATAAAGCTTGATTATTCTTCAATGATTGTGTGTGTTTGTTCTAGTTTGATGAAATGTTTAACCTTGTGGGTGTTGTAAGCATGTCATGTTGGAAAACTTCATGTTTTTACAAGACTTATGCATATAATTGCATCTTTTGTATGTAATCTTGTGACATTGGACTAGGAATGGTGAATGAAGGTTGAAGGTTTAGTAAAATTGGTCAAATGTGCATCCTTATGTTAGGTATTCTACCTTTGAAGAAATTGAAGATTTTTAATAATTATTAAAGATGAAGACTTGAAGAACAAAAGCAATAGAAGTATTAGTCTAGGGTTTATTTTGTAAATATTGTAAATGCTAGACTAGTATAAATAACAACATATATCATTATTGTAGTGTGTGTGGATGGTTCACCACCAAGTGTGGGAATCACATTCCATCACCAACATCATATCATCATCCTTCATGGATGATGAATTCATCATCAAATCAATAAACAACAAGCAATAAACACTTTTGTGTTCATCATTATTAAATTTTAGCATCTAATCATCAAGTTTAGTTCTTATCAATTTGAATCCTAAGATCCAAGCTCAACGATCCCGTTCAAATCAGGAACACACAATTGGTATCAGAGCTGGAGTTGTTGGATTCATATTGATTTTGATCAGATTTCATGGTTAGATTGCTAAAATTAGTGAAGATTTGATGAAAACTTGAAGAAAAAGTTAGTGTGTTCTTCATGAGAAATCCAAGGATTTTAGGTGAATCTAATGGTTTCAGCTTGAAGCTGATGTTGTCTGATCATCCTCTATGATCAAATCAACAATTGGAAGCAAGAAATCGAAGTTTGGAGCAGAATCCATGAGATTTGGGATTTTCAGATTCATGTTCGTCATTTTTACACACTAGTGTGTGTGTTCTTGGTGTTCTTCAGAAATTCTCAGATCTGGATCATGAAAATGCAGTTTGGATTGATTTGGATTCATCAACATGATGCTACAACAGCAATTTCATCAACAAATCAGCATCAACATCATGTTTGGATCAAAATCAAAATCACTAGTAAGTGGGTTTTTGAAGTTCTTAGTGTTCTTTATTAATCCATGGATTTGGATGTGGATTAGGCTCAAAATTCATGTTTAATTGATGAACAACAATTTACTACATCAATTAAACATGAATCCATCATCAACAACAACAAATTAGAGCCAAAATGAAGTGATTTAGGGGGCTGAAAAACACAGAAGAGCTGATGGGAACTGTTCATGATACGCCCCCTTGATGCTGATAATTTGGTGCGCCCCCCTGTTGTGCGATGTGCCTTCTGAGTTGGTTCTGCAGCATATGCACCTCCTATACATCATATGCTTCCCACAACACTTTGCTGCGCCCCCTATCACATATGATACGCCTCTTTTGAGGCTGCATAACAGAAACATCAGCAAAACGCAGCAGCAAATAAGCAACATAAGAGCTATGTTTCAGCAGACTTTTAGTACATAAACAACAACGTTTCAACATCATTATGGGAGCATTAATTCAGCACAATCAGCAACTTTACAACAGCAAAACAAGCTGCGTTTCAGCAACAAAACAACAACAAATTAAGTTGCGTTTCAGCAGCTAGACAGCACCAACACAAAAGCAACAAGGCTGCATTTCTGCAGCATTTCAGCTGCGTATCAGCAACGAAACTTTGCTATTCCGTAGATGATCTACGGAAACAGAACATTAACTTTTTGTTCTTCCGTAGAAGATATACGGATAAAGCATACAGAACACTTTCTTATTCCGTAGATGAGATACGGACAGAAACTTAACTTTGTTCTTTCGTAGATGATCTATGGACAAAGAAAAGTTTTGTTCTTCCGTAGAAGATCTGCGGATAGAGAACATGCGTAGACTGTTTACCATAGTCAAATTTCATGGAGCTCACTTCTGCGGATGTTTAATATCTACGGATGTACATTAGTTTATCAATTTTACATCTACGGATCAAAACAAAACAAAACACAATTAGTTGTTCCAAAGTTTTGAAGACCTCGCTTCCGCAACAACAAATATTCTCAGCTTTGGACAACTATTCAACAGATCAAGTTTCATTTTCACATCGGAAATCTCCAATTTAGGGGAGTATTGTTGGGTATTCTACCTTTGAAGAAATTGAAGATTTCTAATAATTATTGAAGATGAAGACTTGAAGAACAAAAGCAATAGAAGTATTAGTCTAGGGTTTATTTTGTAAATATTGTAAATGCTAGACTAGTATAAATAACAACATATATCATTATTGTAGTGTGTGTGGATGGTTCACCACCAAGTGTGGGAATCACATTCCATCACCAACATCATATCATCATCCTTCATGGATGATGAATTCATCATCAAATCAATAAACAACAAGCAATAAACACTTTTATGTTCATCATTATTAAATTTTAACATCTAATCATCAAATTTTGTTCTTATCAATTTGAATCCTAAGATCCAAGCTCAACGATCCCATTCAAATCAGGAACACACACCTTATGCTTATGTTTGAGAAAACCATGGTGTATGTCATGAATCTCTCTTGTCATTGGTTGTGAATTGTTTTGTAATCGTGGTATGAAGTTTATGAGTTGAAGAGTAATTGTAGTTTTGTTTATTTTACGCAAGTTGAGGTGGTTATCATGTGTTTATAATGTTAGCTTTCCAAAAATTTGTGGAATTAGGTAACCCTAACGGAGTCTAATTCATCTTTAACATTAACATAATTATATCATAAGTTCCTAATGGCATAACTTTAGGTGGCTATTGTGTGTTTATCGTTCTAGCTTTCCGAATGATTATATGTCTAGATATCCTTGACGGGGGTTTAGGCTAATTCCATATATCATGTGTAAAAGATGGTCTCACCTCGAGTTTGTATTAGTTGTTAGTTCTATGCTAAGTGGAATCAAAGTCCAAATGATATATTTAATTGATTGTGTATCTTCGTTTTTATTTCCTCGCTTTATTAGTTTAACTTGCTAATCGTTTTAGTTAATTTAATATTTAAAATTCAAACTCAATTGATCGGTTAAATAGTGATGATGGTTTAGTATTGGTAGCCATTGTGTCCGCGGATAGATATTCGGTTCTTGCCTAAACTATACTAATATGCGATAGATGCGCTTGCTTACTGTGTGTAGTTTGTTTAAGAGTGATAATCGTTTCTTAAATTAAAACTCAATTGTGTGAAAAATCTTCACTAAAAATATATATAACTTTGCACACATCAGTAAGTTTCAAAAAATCCTTAATGATTTGAATGTAAAATTGTAAAAAAAAAAAAAAAAAAAAAAAAGTAGCTATTTTATTAGTTTCGAGAAAAAAATATTATTGTGGTAACATTAAAAAACCCTACATCTTCACTACTTATAATTTTTTCTATATGTTATATATAATGATGTGTTGGTGTTATCGAGCCTATTTCCCTACTTGTCAAAAATGTTGATATATTTAGGTGTTATTATTATTATGACTATTTAAAAATTAGTGCTTATAGACGTGACTGTATAAATACAATAATACTTAAATTAAATAGTATTAAGTTATAAAATATAAATAATAAATATATATATATATTAATTTAAAATATTATAAATAAAATAATACTTAAATTAATATATATTAAATAATATATTAAGTAGGAGAAATTTATTAAATATGGGAAAATTAAAAGCTATTGTATATAACGTGTGTATCTTATGTTTATAAATTTATATTAGTTGTGTTAACTTTTGAGTAAAATTATAAGTGTGTCATCATCAAATGCTTTATATAATAGTATAGATAATATAGATATAGATTATTATTATCATTATTATTATAAAAGTATTTAGTAATTATATACTAAGTATTTAAATAAGATAATACTTATTTACAAAATTAATTAATTAATTAATATAATAATAATAATAATAATAATAATAATAATAATAATAATAACATTATTATTATTATTATTATTATATTATTATTATTATTATTATATTATTATTATAAAAGTTTTTAGTAATTCTGTAGTTAATTTTTCAGATAATACTTATTAATTAATTTAATGTTAAATTAAAGTATTATTAATAATATAATATATAATATATTGAATTATATAATCTCATATTATTAAATAACGTATTAATTGAATAATGGACAAAATAAGAATGATTGCATAGAATACTTGTGCATAATGCTTAGAAAGTTGTATTAGGTGTTTTGATTTTTTTTATAAAATTAAAATTGTGACCTAAGGTCTTGCTTTATATAGTAGTATATATATAATATGTTAGTATTCGTGTATTACATGAGTTGATTAAATAAATATTAAATAATTAGTAACTAAAATTTATTAATTATAAATAATGTTTAGATGCAGGATACGATTGAATTACTTATGAGTAATAAGTATAAGTAATAAAATAATTTTTTTGTATTTTTAAAAAAAGTTAAAGCATTTTATTCTAAAACAAACCATTTTAGAAAAGTGTCATTTCTAACGAAACTCATTATGACTCTGTTTTTAATCATTTTGGTTTATAAAAATATTATTATTTAAAAATCAATTTTAAAATATTTTATATTTTTAAAAAATTTTGATGTTTTAGAAAAATTTCTTATCTTAACAAAGTTGTATCTTAGAAATTACATTTGTAAAAAGACCTCTTTCTTAATTTATTAAAAACTATATTTAATTTAAAAAAAATGAAATAATATCATTTGTAATTAATGTAATTATTTAATAGAACAGAGAGACAGTCAAATTAGAATTAGGAGCCCCAAAATTGCATCAAGTGTCCACTTATAACCTTTATATATATACATATATGTATATAAGGTGAGGTTCAGTTGTAAACTATTAGAAATTATATAAACCAATAAACCATTTCCACCACTCATAATATAACACATGTTATGTTTTATTAAAAAAATATAATGTTGAGGGCACTTTAGTACTTTCTATTTTTTCCTTCTTTTTATTTGTACTATTTTTTAATATTAAATAAACACAATAACCTATGTGTTAGTGATTTGATGTTCTTATACTATTTTTTGATATTATATTAACAGAATAACCCAGGTGTTAGTGATTTGATTTTTATCGGTATTTTAACACATGTGTAGAAAATAGTTCTTAATACTTTAACACATATGTAAATAATTCAATAAACACTTTAACACATATATAAAAATAGTTCTAAGATAGTTCTGAATAATTTAACATATGCTTTTCAATACTTTAACACATGTGCAAAAGATAGTTTTGAGTACTTTTAGATAATTATGAATATTTTAGCACCTGTAATAATTAATTAAATATGAGTAGAAGACATTTACACAAATCAGAAATAATCTATATCTAATATCCAAAAAAAATATTTACAAAAATCAGGAAAAAAATCTACATTCGGTTGTTGATTACGCCTTGTTCATATTTTAGATTTGGACTATTCAACATGTATTGAAAATGAAAATCAATATGTAACATGAAGAAGTAACTATGTAAATTATAGATTTATAAATCTAAATAAGACAACGAGAAGTTTACACATATGTATATTTGGTTTACAATGTGTAAAACTCAGTTTACACATGTGTGACTCACTCTACACATGTTTACATATGAAACCCCAATAAAAATAGATCTGATAAAAATAATATAGAATTAAGTATTTCATATACACATGTGTAATAATTTTTATACACACTTTAAATTAATATTTTTAACAATAATGCTTGAGTAGTTACCTAGAAAACATCACCACCTACATGTGTACACACGTGTAAAAATAGATTTATCCAACATAAAAAATATATACACATTTGTAACCTTACAAATCTGAGTAGTTCACTAAAAATATTAACAATAAAAAAACAACTCAGATTTAACCGTTGAGCACCAGCAAAAAACCCAGATCTTAACTTGAACAACAACAAAAAAACCACAACAACGTTGGAGTCGCCGTTGTCGTCTTTCGTAGATGGTGGTCAGCCACCATCTTCATCGTTGCCATCTTCTTATCTTGAACATCAACAACAAAGCACATATAACTCAAATCTAAAAAAATCATCACCAATAAAAAAACACAGATCTAGACTTGAACAGTAATATAAAGTTCTTAAAACAACAAAAAAACGCATATCTAACCATGAACACCAACAAAAAACCATCAGTTTCTCGTCATCACCGTCACCACCATCATTGCTCTTGATGATAGTCAACCACCGATAAAAGCTTTCATATCTTGATTTTCTCTTGGTCTCTTCGTGTTTCATCTGTTAAGGAGAAAGAAAAATAATAGAGAAAGATAAAACATATAGTTTTAAAGAAAGAAATTGATTGATTGAAATACGTATGAGTGGGGTTATAATAATTCAGATTCGAAAATATATGAAAATGACTAAATTATCCTTTTTTGTCTCTTTGTATGTAGGTCCTACCATTTGAAACAAAATGTAATTTTTTTATTCTAAAAAATTTGGTCCATTGATTTAAATCTAATTAAAGGCTGAATTTATGGTTTACACAATTTCAAGTAGTTTACATATGATCTCTTTCCTATATATATATATATATATATATATATATATATATATATATATATTATATATATATATATATATATATATATATATATATATATATATATATATAGGATAGAGAACGAATGTTAACCCATTTTTATTGCGATAACCCATTAACCAAACTAGTGGTCCATAGCAGCAGGCCACGTCATCACTATAACTTAGAGTTAAAGTGGTAAAATAGTGGTACACAATAAACGTTAAATTTTTTTAAAAAAATATAGCAATACTATAGTCAAATTAAATATATTAAAATGATCTATTTAATAGTGTAATTCGTATAAAAAATAATATCATACAAAAAGTTAAGACGGTTTTAAAAAAAGGGGGAAATTTTAAAAAATGTTGGGAAAATTGTTATATCAGTGGTGTAACGCGGTGTAAAAGTTAGTTACACTACATAATCATGGTGTATGTGTTTGTTACATAAGTGTTAATGGTCAATTGATATATATATATATATATATATATATATATATATATATATATATATATATATATATAGAGAGAGAGAGAGAGAGAGAGAAAAAAAGAAAGGTTACAGTACAAAGTGTTTTATCGTGCGAAGCTACGAAGTTATCACGCAAGAATGAACATTACGGGTGGAATTATAATGCAAGTGTAAGAATTAATCACACATAATTGGAATTATCACACAAAGGTGGACTTATTACGCAAGAAGATATTCTTTCGTGATAATTACATCTCTGCGTGATAATACCACGCAAATGTAATCCACATTGCGCCATTATTACTTCGTACGCTTTGCACGAAAAATACACTTTATATAGAAACGGTCCCATATATATATATATCTAGGAGTAGGATTATATACAAACCTATTATTTTGTAAAAACCATGAGAACCTATATTATTTCGCCACGTGTACTGTTTGCTTAATAGGGAGTAGGGGTAATCTGATTTAACGGGTGTGGTGGGTCGGGTGGGATGGGGTTTTAATGTTAACTAGATATTTTCCCTTCACGTGCTTGCGCGTTGGAGCTTGAGGCCCAAACGAAATCATAGACATTAAAATCACTGGGAACAGTATACCTGGAATCGGAAATAAAACTTAACCTTTCAATGACACATAAACCAACCTACAAAAAAATTATTTGAAGTTATCTTGGTGGTGCTTCTCCTCTTTTACAAATCGAAGGTCTTTTTTTTTCTTTTGACCTGATCTATTTTAACATCTAACAAATTCATGACCCGACTTTTAAGGACTCATATCATCACATGTGTGCATATGAAACAGTTTTGACTTCCCCCTTATGTGCAACAAAAGTTTTGTGGTAATTTATTAATGTATTTTTTAAAACACATCTAACAAAGTAAATATGTACCTATTAGGAGAGTGGATAATGTCATAGTTAACAATAGCATCATCAACCGCTACCAACTCGCATTATTTAAGAACCTGAAGCATGACCAGCAATATCACAAATGCAAAAGTTAACAAATCGGGTATCTACTGCACCACTTCATGAGGCATCAAATTTTATAAAGGAATTTATGTATAATGCATCCTCATGACTAAATATTGATATGAATGAGTAGAATGTTGGTTCCAATAATGTGTTTTACAGGCACCGGGGATTACAGAAACTCATGATCTCCTAGCACCATTCACTCCTATTATTACAACAATAGTCCCTACAAATTCAAAAGTTGAACTGAAAAATTATAATTTACTACAGAGTTGTTAGATTTTCAGTCTCGCGATGATAAATAGAGGAAAAAAAGGACCATTGTGATTTGAAGCCATAGCAACAGATTAACCACAAAACAACAATGGTTCGAAGAGATTATGACCATCGACACCCAATTTCAGACCCTCAATTGCTCATCTACAATCCTATGACTAAAACAGATTATTGAGGCTAATCAATTATGATTACAGATAAATTATACCTTCTGCACATCCGGTATTTCTTGAAGCGTTAACTGCAGCGAATTAAACCCTAAAAAAGATTTATTTTCTTAAAATCCGAGAACCTTTTATTTGACTTGGATGAAGAAGAGTTGGTGTTGTTTTAGCTAAACGAATAATCGAGAAGAAGTTTCAAAAGAAGAATACTGACCGCTTGATGAATTTACAACCATCGGTGGCAACATCCCGGCGAAATAGAGACATTACATCTGATGCTTGTTTGTGACTTTGTGATTAACTTCTTCCAGATTAATCTTGATCAATCGAGCACTTAATTGTGCTCCCTTGAATCATCTTCATCTTTGATTGCAAGACGAATCAAAACTATGCGATGGACAAAGAAAGAAAAGGCGACTTCCTCTTCTTCGTCTTAAATGGGCACCGACTTTGATTATACCATCGTCGTCACCGTTTTTTGATATGCGATTCGTCGCCACTGTCTATCTACACTCAACACCGTTCTCGACGGTTACCCACCATCACAATTTGAAGGCTTCTTGGTACATCCAAAAGACATGACAGAGAAAGAAAGCCACCTCATGGCATGATAAGGCCATCCAAAAGACGAGGTGGAGCAGACTGATTTGTCCGTCTGTCACCCACCCGTAGTCCTAACCTAGGCAAAAAGCATTTGTACCAACTGCATTAAAGGCTGGTAAATTAATTTAAGTGTTCATTATCACTCCAATTAATATTAAGGTAAATATGCTATTTTTTATTTAATAGGAGTAAAATGATTAATTTACCAAGGCACATAATCTGATTTAACGGTTAAAACTAACGTTCGTTAGAGGAAATGACGAAACGTGTAAACTTTTTAAACGTAAATAATGTTTACTATAATTAGAAAATTAAGAACGAAATCTGAAAATATTATAAACTTAAAGGCTGAAAAACGTAATTTACTTAAAAGAAAAACAAAGTAGACTGAATTACATTTTTCGTCCTTTTGCTATGTAGCAAATTTCAGATATTGTCGTTTAACTAAGAAAATTACAGTAATTGTCCTTTACATTTAAAATAGTTTACAAGTTTCGTCTTTTTCACATACGAACGTTAAAACTTTTTGTTAAGTCCAAACATGTGCCTTGTACATGAGGACAATTTTGTCATTTTATCTTATTAACTTACAAAATTTATTATTGAATAAACAAATTAAAAAATAAAATAAAATATATAAAAACCAAATCATTATCTCTCCACTCCCCCCCCCCCCTCTCTCTCTCTCACACTCTCTACCTTTCTTCTTCAAGAAAAACCATCAGTCTTCCCTTTGTCCTATCGCCACCTCCGGCCACCACCACCTCCCGCCACTGTCACACCCACCATGAACCTCTCGAACCACCAAAGAATAGATCTAACCACCACCACACTCGCCGTGAACCCTTGGAGCGTCTTCTCACTCAACTCATCCCCACATCACCCTACACCACCAACCACAACCACCACCGGCCTCCATTATCATTGCTAGATCCGCCAGTTTAATGGGAGATTGAAACACAACAAGAGTGGTGATGGCGATTTTCAGCCAAAAATCAAACAGAGAGGGGATGAGTTGTTTAGGGTTCCGACGACCCACCGCCATCTACAACGGTTGCCGGTTCCTTCCAGACCACTCTCTCTCTTTGGTTGTCTCTAGTTTCACAAAACCGAGATCGTCATAGGTTGAGGGTTGATGTAGAATACAACGGTGCTCGTTCGTCACTGGTGGTTTGGGGTGGTGGTTCGTTGCTGATGGTTTGGGGTGGTGGTTTGTCGCTGGTGGTTTGGGGTGGTGGTTTGTCGTTGATGGTTTGGGGTGGTGGTTCGTCGCTGGTGGTTTAGGGTGGTAGAGGTGGTTTGTGGTGGCTAAAGAGTGACAGTGAAGGCGGGTCGCAGGTGTGGCGGTATAGTAGTGGCGGCGATTGGCTATTGTTTTGTAGAGAGAGATAAAGAGAAATAGAAAAAGATGGGGTAGGTGGGTGTGGTGGGATTTCATAATTTATTTATTTATTAATAAGAATAACAAGATCAATTTACCCTCATGTGCATATCATATGACTTGATTTAACCAGCAAAACAAACGGGTGTTAGGGGAAAGAATTAAACATATAACAAAATTTAAACGTAAAAAATAATTACTGTAATTTTTTTAAACTAAGTAGAATATCTGAAATTTATTATAAAACTAAAGATCCAAATACATAATTTACACAAAAAAGTATTAACCAAGGCCAACCTAAGACCCGCTTTGATACCTCCCGTCGATGTTTCCATAAAAAAAACCTCACAAATTCATCACCAACACTCCCATCACTACCCCCCCGCTTCTGCAAATTCCGACCACCGGTTGCCGGAAAACAGGATATATAATGGCCGGTGCGGCGTACGGTCAGCTTAATCTCGAAGAATCGCCGTCGTGGGGTTCTCGAAGCGTTGACTGCTTCGAAAAACTCGAACAAATTGGCGAAGGAACATACGGGTGAACTTTCTATGCCCTAATATCAACATTATCGTTTCTCGTCATACAATTGTTATCCTCTATTTGAATCAGTTCATCGTTTGTGTTTTCCGATGCATAATTTTGTGTATGTAGGGTTTCCGTTCACCGATTGTGCGTGATTAGTCGTTTGATTCAAGTATCTAGTGGTTAAATTAGTTGTTGATGGTTATATATAGCTACGTACTTCGTTGTTTTAGGGATATGTAGGTTAGATACCTGTTAACTAGTGATTATCGATGTCAATTTGGAACATCCTTAAGGGGATTTTGTGAAGTGTATTAACTAGATCTCGAACTCAGAGAATAGAATAGTTTTGGAAGGACAAGATATGACATGAAAATCGAATTGCAATTGCTTTACCTGATGCAGGGTAACATATATGCATCTATCTATGTGTGTATGGGTAGTTTAGAACTAATAATATTGCACATTCATAAAATCTTGCTTCCTTTTTGTAAACTGGTAGTTAATTATTATAAATATTAATACGCAACAGCTACACTGTCTGATACGACATCACTGCCATAAATTTGTGGTTTTGGAGTGCTATTATAGTTACATGCTAATGTACTTTCCACACTCGAATGGTACCAATATACCTGTATTTGCTTTTTGTGTTGCTGGTTGTGCTAATAGACTTTGTTACTTTCAATAGCTCTATGGCTCTTTTGGCTATTAATACGTCTATTGTTGAGCTTATGTACTTTCGGCTTTTCCTCTTTGTAGCATTTTTCATTTTCTATATTTGTATAATGGTATCGTTCACATTTATCTATAATGCTGTATGATTAAATGGCGGTTTCTTGAGGCTTGAGCTATGTCAAAGGAGGAATTGATGCTTCATGCCATCTAAATCTGCATGTTCAGGGTTTAATCATCAAAGACCATTTATATGCATGCTGAAGTGTTAGAACCTTACATTCTTTATGATCGCAATCAGCCATAATAGTGGTATAAAACTGTCTTGAATTGTAGCACTAGCAATACATCACCAAATTTGATCAAGAAAATGTACAATTGCGGTTATTCTTAAACTTAATACTGTTAATTGACATGTTGGAATCTCAAAAACATTTGCGGATGCCAGATTCACCATTGCCGTTGACATCGACTTGAACGATCCATGTGGGTTCAAATGCATGAAATGGTGTTTTAGGAACAGTCGAAAATCACTAAATTGGAAAATTATTATTGCTTTTAATATTCAGTTTCTGTGCTTTCTTGAATAGTTTGAATGAAGACATTATTATGCATTAGAGCCTTATAGGGATTTTAATTCCCTCAAACTTTGTTTTGCCTCTTCAATAAGTTTTGAGTTCTGTACCATCATTGAGTAAAGTACATTCTTCACTGTCTTGCATTTTCCAAGTACAACATGCATGCTGAGACCAAAATGTAGCATGCTATATATAGATAATTAATCCCGTTAGGTGTATGACACTTTTTAGATCTTTAATATTTTGTTTGTTGGATTAGAATTTTTTTTTTGAAAAGTAGGTTTGTTGGACTAGATATGGATCAAGAAAACCATTCAATTTTTTGAGCAAGGGTGCTCCGTTTTCTTTGCTTGCTTGAAAGAAAAATTATTTTTACAAGGAAGAGAGCATGGAGTGTGTAATATATATACATGAGAGCACCAGAACAAGACAAAAGTTATAAATTAAATATTATTGTCTCTTAAAGATTTTGGGATCATATAATCGAGTACATGGAATGCTATGCCATAACGTGTAGTACCTAAGATATAGGTGCCATTCTCTAGTACCTAGTTTCTACACACATCGCACGGTTTCAAATTTTTTTTTCAGTGTTGCCTTTGTTAATTGATCTATGTTTATAATCATCTCTTATTATTATTCTTTTATTGTTTTCTCTTAGTCAAGTATACATGGCCAGAGAAATAAAGACCGGAGAAATTGTTGCTTTAAAGAAGATACGAATGGACAATGAGAAAGAAGGGGTGCGCATTAGTCAAATTATCTGTAGTTAATGTTTCTTAGATGTGTTTTTTTATATAAAAAATTGTTGCGAATGACTCTCTTAATTTTCTCGTGTCATTGTTGCCTTCTTTCTATAGTTTCCTATTACTGCCATCCGTGAAATTAAAATTTTAAAGAAGCTTCAACATGAAAATGTTATCAAGCTAAAAGAGATTGTGACCTCACCAGGTATTAAGGTTTTTCCTTATGTAATTAATTATGTTGCCATTTTCATTGCAAGCTTGGCAACAAATATTTGACAATAGATCTTACATTTTCCAACTTTCAATTCTGTGTTAAAGGTCCAGAGGTGGATGAGCATGGGAAATCAGGTGATTATTTCTATGTGAATATTTTTTCTAGTTGTCGAATATCGTTTTCATCTTGGGGTTTAAAGTTATACATGTAGGGGTGGCAGTTTTAACCCATTAATCAATGAACAAGTTATTTCATGTTATTTTTTAAGTAAAATAAAAAAAATATCATCTTTAATGGTCAAAAAGTATACTTTTAAGGCGATGCTATTTGTACCCACCAAAAGTGATTTGTACACAAGAAACACCACTGAGTTTTTCAATTTGAGCCTTATACCACAATAAAAGACAACAAATATGACGGTAAAACAGTAAGGTATCTATTGGCATGCAAACACTTTAGATTACTTTAAAACCAACTCCTTTTTTAATGGGAAATGATTGGTTAACCACCAAATTACCTCGTACGCCTATAGGTAATATTAACAACAAATCATACGTCATTCAACAAGCCAGCGGTGTGCGGAGTAACTTTGGTGATGCAAATATGACCTCCCATATTTAATGCATAAATTTCTTGAATCATTTTATTGAGAGAAAAGATTCTTGTTGAAGTTAAATTTGACACTTTAGTTGTTCATGATAGACCAATAGCCTTGCTTTGAGTGGGACTTATTGGGTACTTTTTTTGGTTGTTGTTCATTATAAATTTTTTTGGTCAAAACGTGTTGGTTGACCCGAGCCATTTCAACCTGTACTGAAGCCACCGATTTGCCACTCTATATATATGCTTAATGTTCTTAGTTTCGTATGCATCAACAATATCTCACATGGATTATACATTTCTTTTGAGGCTACAGGTGGTCACAAATACAAGGGCAGTATTTACATGGTTTTTGAATACATGGACCATGACTTAACAGGCCTTGCTGATCGTCCTGGACTGAGATTTACAATTCCCCAGATCAAGGTAATAATTAAAGGAATGGTGAAGTTAATGTATCTAGATGTTAGGTATCACAATCAGAGTAGGTTCCAGCGGAAGCAATCAAACACACACAATCACACAATATATATATTAAAGTAGACACGAGAGAATTATAGTGGTTCGGTCTAGGTGACCTACGTCCACTCTGCAACTAGGGTTTATATTATTATTGTGCTCAAGAATACAATTACATCATGGGTCTATTTATAATGATAGATATGGTTGTAATTAAGGTAATAACTCAAGCTTCAAGAATTAATTAATTAACCCTAATTAGGGCCGGCTAGCCCATTCTTTTGTTTATCATTAGCCTAGCAAAACAGGCCCGAGCCCCGTCCGGCTCGGCCCAAAGCCTTCACAACCCAACAATCTCCCACTGAAGGCTTTGCACAAGTCTACAAATGCCGTCCAAGTAACCCAGATCCAGTAACTCCAGTATTCTTCATATCCAAAAGTTCCAAGCTTCAATTCCCATCAGCTAAGACTTCATTGTAACCCTAGTTGCACCCCTCTCATCAAGTACATGAGGGGACAGTTGAAGCTCCCCCGAGCTCCAACCCATTCTCTATCTCAACTGGTATGCATGATCCACCAGCTCCAGAAATAACCCGAGAATCATCAACACTCTCCTCATTCAGCAAGATATCCATAGGAGAGAATTTAACAATCGGAGTAGTGGTCTTCACAACCCAACGTTGTTTTGTGACTGTACCCAAAACACGCTCCGTGCTCCCACTGTCACCAAACCCCTGACCTGGTTTAGACCTCCGATCCCGCTCAGCTTGAATCACCTTGGCACCAGGCTTCAGTCTTGCAAATTGAACCCTCTTTGCCCCTTTGACTCAGCGAACCCAACTTTGTTTTGAGGAACGGTCATACTTTCCTCAATAGGTACTTCCACCATGTATAACGATCCCCGCTTGTTTCCACGAGCAATAACCAGATTTCCTTTTGTTACTTTCCATTTACCTCTACCAACTTTACTTCTTGTCCCTGTTCATCCAGTTGACTAACAGAGATAAGATTCTCTTCAAAGCTGGAATCACCCTAACATTCTTCAAGTTCCAGTAGGTTCCCAATGGAGTTAACAGATTAACATCACCTATGCCCCTAACATCAAGGATATTACCATTAGCTGTTTGTACCTTCCCAAAGTTGCCAACTTTTAGATTCACCAACGTCTCCCCGCTGTGCATGGCGTGAAACGAAGAACCGGAATCCATAACCCAAGAGTCCACACTGTTTTCAGCCTCGAGTAGTAACGTGTCATCATTACATTCATCCTCAGCAGCAATGTTTACCTCACTAGATTTTCCTTGTTTACGCTTTGGACATTGACTTTTAACATGCCCGATCTCATCACAACTCCAGCACTTCACAGTTTTCCGAGCTCTAGACGAACTCCTCCCTCGACTCCCATTGCTCCTGTTATTTTCCCTTCCCCTGCCAACATATAACAAACCAGAAGATGATCCACCACCAGTGCTTTTCCGGCGAGTTTCTTCACCTAGCACAATGTTTCGGACCCCGTCAAATGTTAATCCATCAGTCCCCACAGAACTAGTAATAGCCGTTACAGTTCCAGACCAACTATCTGGCAAAGAAGATAACAATACTATAGCTTGAGTCTCATCATCAAACTTCATGCCCACAGAAGCTAACCTGGACATGATCGAGTTAAGATCATTAATATGCTCCAAAACTGAAGTTCCCTCATTCATTCGAGTCATGAATAACTCCCTCATCAAGAACACCTTATTGGCAGCAGACGGCTTTTCATACATATTTGACAGAGCCGTCATTATACCACGAGCCGTGGTTTCATGCATAACGTTAAATGCAACGCTCCTCGTCAAAGCCAATGTAATAGCCCCTCTAGCCTTCTTGTCCTTTGAGTTCCAAACCGCTTCTTCAGCTTTGTTCATTGTAGCCGGCTTTCTTCCAATACTACTTCCAAATCTTTTTCACCTAGCAATGCTTCTATTTGCATCTTCCACCAAGCAAAGTCTGTCCCGTTAAACTTTCAATTCGAACCCTCCCGTCTTCAGCCATTGCAAACGAGAAACGAATACAATCAAGAAACAGAAACTTAAGTTGATGAACACCGTGAGAAAAGATTAACCTTTTAAGAAAAAAGCCAAAGAACCAAAGCTAACGAAGCCAAGCACACTTCCAATAAAACCCTAAAAACCCGAAGATACCTAAACCGGTAACTTCACCTGCAGAACCGAGAGCAATACCAGCGACCCCAAGGATTCAAGACAGAAACCCTAATCGCGAATCGCCAAAAAAAATTAATAAAACCCGGACAGCCCTAGATCTCGAACCAGCAAAAAATCGATAATACCACAGCCCTCTCGAACAGCCTCCTATGATTTCAGTGCAAACCCGGTGTGTTTCCGAACCTTAGCTCTGATACCACTTGTTAGGATCACAATCAGAGTAGGTTCCAGCGGAAGCAATCAAACACACACAATCACACATATATATATATAAAGTAGACACGAGAGAATTTAGTGGTTCGGTCTAGGTGACCTACGTCCACTCTGCAACGGGTTTATATTATTATTGTGCTCAAGAATACAATTACATCATGGGTCTTTTTAATGATAGATTATGGTGTAATTAAGGTAATAACTCAAGCTTCAAGAATTAATTAATTAACCCAATTAGGGCCGGCTAGCCCATTCTTTGTTTATCATTAGCCTAGCAAAACAGGCCCGAGCCCCGTCCGGCTCGGCCCAAAGCCTTCACAACCCAACACTAGAAAGTATTCAATACCATCAACTAGAGGTAGCAAAATGGACTGGTTTGTTAATGGATCAAAGTTGTTATGTAATGTCTCATTCATAAGTAAACAGGCCATCAACGTACCAAACTCATGATGTTGTTTACTTGCAGTGTTATATGAAACAACTACTGACAGGGCTTCACTATTGTCATGTCAATCAAGTACTTCATAGGGACATAAAGGTCATTGCCATAATAAATTCTTCAAATACCAATCAATTAGTCATGTATATGTTGCTTATATGCAGTTACTATTTTTCAGGTTCTATCTTCTTATCGATAATGAGGGGAATTTAAAACTAGCAGATTTTGGGTTAGCACGGTCATACTCAACCGACCATAAGGGTAATCTCACAAATCGGGTTATTACTTTATGGTATAGGTAAGTACTAATTGCATCACTATGCTAAGGGTGGCAATTCTCGATGGGTTCGGGTTTGCGGATTTATATAATCTTATCCCAATCATAATCATGTTGAAAAGTTGAACCCTAAACCGGGCATGTGCAAATCCATATATTTAACAGGTTGATCAGGCTAACCTGAAACCAGCCTGTTTATTAAACAGGTTAGTCTTGTCGACTTGTTATGACCAGACCCATTTAGCCTCCGCACTAACCATTTATTTTTTTGGGGTCGATAATTGCTGCCCCTACTATACACCTTGTTTATCAACTATATGTACCTTCTCAGTCTTGGACTGTTTTTGATCAGGCCCCCAGAATTATTGCTAGGAGCTACAAAATATGGTCCATCTGTTGACATGTGGTCAGTTGGATGTATCTTTGCTGAACTTCTGCATGGAAAGCCAATATTAACTGGTAAAAAATGAGGTTAGTCATGCAATAGTTATCTTTTTAAATATGTTTTCTTGATGGTGATGTGTAAAGGACACTTGTAGCAAAAGGTAAATACCCATTCTCAAGTTACAGCAACATGTCCTTGTTTGTTTCAGAAATGCAAATTTAATGAACATATTTGTTCTAAAGTTGAATTGTGAACCTATCCTATGAGTTGCGTGCATGATATATTGATATGTGACATTTTTCATAGAAGAGAGATTGATTATAGGATGGTTGAATATAATCGAATTTTCTATGAGATCAACTTAAATGTTAGGCGACAGACTGTAGGCTATATACTTTAATCCCAAAGCATTCCTTGACCTCTGATTTCAAGTGAAATTCAAATACCAACAAAACCACAAGGAGGTTCGTATGTGTATATATACTAAGCAATCATCATGATGTAGTGATCCGTAAATAATGTTTGTCATTACTATAGACACAACCTTGGCCACCAATGATGAAATGTAGTATGTGTATGTATATTAGTATAAAGTAGTGGGTTCAAATTAGAACCACAAATTATGTAGGAACCATTTTATATATAGGTGAATACACAATAATTGCTAATGATTCAACAAATAGTGTATTCACTGGTTAATGGTTTCTAAATATGTAGTGGTTCTCATTTGAACCTGACACTATGTGGTGTGTATTCACATGTGAAAAAATGGTTCATAGTGGTTAAATATTTGGCTCTTCCTAGGTGTGTGTGTGTGTTTTCATAAATACGACGAACATGGTTGTAAAAATTGCTAGGCCACTAGTCAGGCAGTGGGGTATCAGCAAATGCCAATACTGTCCCCTGAAGTCCTGAAGTGTATTTTTAATAATGCTTATCTGCAACTAAAGAACACTCACATAAAACTGCCATATTCCGTTAATTTTCCTGAAAGTTAGTTAGTTTACTTATTTTAAGTGAATTTTTCGTAGACATCCATGCTAACATCATCTGATGCAAATGCGACAGCAGTAGGATAAAACTTGAACATGCCATACTTGATGCGTATTTAGAAGCAATGGGATTGTTTTATACAGTCTCTTTGCCCTCAAGTTTATATGCTTGACAATGTAACATCAAACATGTTAATAGTAATTAAATGTCAATTCCTATACAATATCATCTGACGATATTAAAGCGTTATGAAGCCAAAAAATTGCAAACATCCACTGATGGTTCTAATCATGTTTGTGGGTTAAAATGTTCACTGGTCAAAAGTTGATTAAATGGGTCATGGGTCAGAAAATTGGATCTGTCCAAAATCTATTTTGGAATTAATAATTTAATAATTAGGCAATCAAATGTAATAAAGTAGTCTTAAGCTATCAATTATGATTCTCTTTTATGATTAGGATTTATTTTCTTCCTTATAAATAGATGGTAGGAATAAGATGCAACGTGTACCAAAAGAGTATTTTCTTTGTTCTACTTAATAAAATTATGTGAGTGTGTTATTATCAATTGTTATTATGCCAATTGTCTAACAATTGTATCAGAGCGGTGCAAGATCGAAAACCTGTGACGGGGAAAGACTAGTCACTACACCAAAAGGTTGAATAGTGGAACAGCAGCTTGATTCGATTCTGATCAGCCCCTGATCAGAATTAAATCGCAGCCCTAATCCCATAGATCAGTGACCTATTCTCTCTTCGTTGCCTAGGAAAAGAACGGAATAGCCAGGTTAGGCTTGTTCTTTTGGCAGGGAATTCCGACCAGAAGTGCAGAAGAAACAGGCGGAAGAAGCTTTTGGATCCAGTCTTGTTTGGCGGGTGAAAGAAAACAGCAAAAGCAGGTGGCTTTGTTTTCTTGGTCGGTGGAAGAAGGCTGTTGGAGTAGGGTCTGATCTACAAGGGTTGGGGCTGTCCAAAACAGAAAAAATGGCAATGATACCAACAAAGGAAGGAGGTTCGATGTCCTATCAGTGTCCGATTTTGACATCTACAAACTATCCAGTGTGGGCAATTAAAGTGAAGGCCATTATGGATGCAAATGGAATATGGGAGGCTATAGAACCACCAAGAGGTACTAATGTTGATCCAAAAAGTCCAAGATGGCTCTTGCCTTCTTGTTTCAAGCCATCCCGGAAGAGCTTGTTTTACAAATGGCATCTCATACAGATGCAAAACAGGTTTGGGAAGGGCTGAAAACAAGATTTTTGGGGGTTGATCGAGTAAGAACGGCTAGGCTTTCAACATTGAGGAAGGAAATCGAAGCTTGCACATGAAGGAGGATGACTTGGTAGATGTCTTTGCAAGCAAACTGAGTGGGCTAGCCTCAAAAGCAAGGAGTCTCGGGTCAGACATTGAAGAGAAGGTTTTGGTGAGACGGTTGCTCGATGCTATGCCCAAGTCATTCCTTCAAATTGTAGCCTCAATAGAGCAATGTTTTTGATCTTGACAAGATGTCGTTTGATGAAGCTGTTGGAAGGTTGAGGGCCTATGAAGAACGCATTAAAGGACTCAACAAAGAAGAAGAAACTCAAGGGAGTTAATGCTTTCTAAAAAGGAGAAAGACAAAAAGCATGGATGTGAGCAATGTGGTTATGGAAGTTCAAACCGGGATGACTTTGGGAGTGGCCGAGGAAGAGGTCGGGGTCCCGGAAAAGGTCAAGGTGGTGAACGGATCCAACGGAATAAAAGCCACGTTAGATGCTACAAGTGGGTGAGCTTGGACATTTTCTAAATGAATGTCCAAAGTGGGAGAAAAAGGAGGAGGCTAACTTAGCACAATTTGTGGATGACGAACCAACGTTGCTATGAACAATGAATGCACAAAACCATGATTAGGGGGGTGAATGATGGTTCTAATCATGTTTGTGGGTTAAAATGTTCACGGGTCAAAAGTTGATTAAATGGGTCATGGGTCAGAAAATTGGATCTGTCCAAAATCTATTTTTGGAATTAATAATTTAATAATTAGGCAATCAAATGTAATAAAGTAGTCAAAGCATAAATCAAGCAATGCTTGATTTAAGCTATCAATTATGATTCTCTTTTATGATTAGGATTTATTTTCTTCCTTATAAATAGATGGTAGGAATAAGATGCAAGGTGTACCAAAAGAGTATTTTCTTTGTTCTACTTAATAAAATTATGTGAGTGTGTTATTATCAATTGTTATTATGCCAATTGTCTAACATCCACGTCGGTTCCTTATTTTAAAAATTACAAGCTCTTCGACTTCTTACATCAAAAGTTGTCCCAATTTTCAGAATGAAGGTGGTATTTGTAGACGGAATAAAATAATTAAATTTTAAATGGAAGAAGAAAGTGGGTCGGTATGCAACATGAACAATTTCTCTTTTTGTGTCTTTAAATGATAATAATACAGGGTTTCTAATTGATGTTTGCTGCAGAGTTAAAGGTTAGAATCTCATATGTAACAGCTTCCATTTGTAATTTAGATTCTGCAGCAGAGCAAAAGTAATGTTAATAAGTGACTTGAACTCTTAGAGAGGAGTATTTCAGTACTTTCACTTATTACAATATCGTCTTTCCAGTTAGTAGTTAGTAGCTACCTGTTAGTATCAAAGGGATTCAAGTTGTTGCTGTTAGACTTAGAAGTTTTATCAAGGAACATATTCATTCCCAACTTGTCCAGTTCTTGATTATTAGTTTAGGTTGAAAAAGTTTCTGGAATTTTGCTCTTTCTTTTCTGTGACAAATTTTTGTTGGGCTCTGATTTTTTCTATAAACAGTTATCTAAGTTTGTTGCAGTTTTGCGATTAAAAATTTTTGGATATTTGTTCTCCATGGTGTCAGTGAGGAAACTTGACTGATTATTAAAAAATTATCATAATTGGTAGAGGTAGTAATTTGTTCTCTACCTCTTAATTGGCCTAATTATCTTTTCCCTGATTGTACATCACGATAAATATGAATTGGAGGTTTTATTTTGTGCTTTTAATTGTTGCAATTTATTGCAGCCTGAGCAATTGAACAAAATATTTGAGCTTTGTGGATCTCCTGATGAGGTTAACTGGCCTGGAGTTTCTAGAATCCCTTGGTACAATAAGTTTAAACCAAGTAGGCAGATGAAGAGGCGAGTTAGGGAGGTTTTCAGACAGTTGAGCACAATCCATGCTTACTTTTGAGTTATAATTTTATTTTTTAGTTATCACAATAGGTTGGATTTATTTTGGTTTAATTTTCTTATGCAGCTTTGATCGTAATGCACTTGAGTTATTGGAGAAAATGTTGACTCTTGATCCCTCACAGGTATGTTTTTTCTTGGACAAACCCTAATTTGGACATTTATTTGCAAACTTTTAGCTTTCTTAAGGTTTTTCCCACAACATACCAAGAGGTGGCAATATCGACCCATTTATCTATTAGCGGGTCAATTTGGGTTGTGTTATTTGGGTCAATTAGTGGATGATAAAGAAAAGCTAAAACGGAAATGTGTCAAAATGTTGAAAACTTCCCACAATCTATTTCTAGTGCCTACAACCTCCTAGATCGTTTTAGTTCAAGGATCTAGATTATTAGTGTGATAGTATAGTTTCTGACAAATTAGTGCATTATAAAAATTTAGCTAAAACAGAAGTTACCCCTTTTTATAATCATAATCAACACTTCATATTTAATAATAAGGACAAAAAGTGTTTCTAGCCATCCCAACTCACCCTGATCTGGACCATTTCTCCCCATGCTATGAATATGATCTATTTCAGTCGGAATCCATTTTATTTAACATGGAATCTGCAACCTCCCGGCCGCTATTTTCATCATATCCAACGAGGGAATGCCCTTTTCTCGTCTTTTACATAATCCCTCTTTTATAACTTCTATCTAGAGGTGACAATTTTAACCCATATACTTGTGATCAAGTTGAATCGGGCTAAGTTTTATCTTTATGTGTAAAATAAAAAGTAGCTAAAAGTTCGTGCCAGATATGTTGAATGGGTCAAAAGGGTTGATAGTCAACCAAAGTGTATTTTTAAGGCATAAAATGATCTTATAACCATTTTATACAAAAGATTAAATTATTATTGAAATTAGAGATAAATTTGATTTTCATCCCTGAGGTTTCATAGAAATTGTAATTTGAGTCCAAAAGTTTAAATTTTGCCATTTGCATCTAAATGTTTCACAAAATTGCCATTTGAATCCATTAACTACTCATAATTGCCCAAAATCTCAATGGTGATCATCAAACGAGACTGAACGCATAAAACCCCTCACGCAGAGTTAATTTTTTATTTTGTATTCAGTATTTGTTTTGACAAAAATACTTCTAATGTAGAAACTTAACAGAAAAGTTAACAGTATTTATTAGGAATAGTTAATGGATTCAAATGGCAATTTTTGTGAAACATTTGGATGCAAATGGTAATTTAAAACTTTTGGACTCAAATGGCAATTTCTATGAAAGCTCAGGGATGAAAAAATTTAATTCTGAAATTATATTATATATGTAATCATATCTGACCCACTAGCTATGTACAAATAAACTTAGGTCATTGTTTTGGGTCAATTTAACCTGACCTGTGCCAAAAGTTACTTGTTTTGTCTCATCACCCAACTCGTCCATTATGCCACCTCTACTTGCATTTTTGCTTGTAATTAATGATATTTTAGGTTTTTTGGTCTTTTTAATGCTTGATTCTGATGAGCCTACTTTTTCATCTTTTCCTGTTTCTTAATCTTGTTTGTATAGAGGATATCTGCGAAGGATGCATTGGATGCTGAATATTTCTG